>JBBPKT010000615.1:0-16136 GCA_038089395.1 Pulveroboletus frians | reverse complement strand
TATTATTTTCCTATCGGTCCAGTCGGAGACGATTCCAATCGATCATTCATGCCTGCCTTGCCGAATGTTGCCCCAACCACGACGTCGGGATAGAGTTTTGAGTTGAGGTGGGTACCCAAGCACCTTGGATGCTGGATGTGTGGTTGCGGTTTCCGCGCAGTGGCTGCAGGTGGCACCTACAGTACGTGACTTGCCGGGTCGTTTATCCCCTTGATGGCACCCCGCACCAACGTGAAAGTGGACAGTGTATATGTGCCGAATGAGATATCCCGACAGTGTCCTTCAAAACGCATGAAGCAAAGCTTCAAGAGTCAATGGCATGCACCACATTATCGTACCGCGCTCTGGTGTCGTCTATCAGAGCACACTTTCCTCTTTCTCGTTTCCCCGCCGCGTCCTAGAGGCGGGACGAACGTGCCACATCACGCCAGGCAATTCCGCGCCCCGAAACGACAGATGGGAACGCCAGACCACAGTCAACCCACTCACCGTGCCCTCTCAGTCAAACTAACCCAACGGCCGCGCTTGTCAGTCCCCCACGATGAAAGACAGAGTGAACACGAGGGGGGAAACCTGTCGATGGGTCGGCATGTCTTGTCAGAGACGGAGAACAGGTGCCACCACCGGAATGGCATATCTACGCACACGAGCTCAAGGAAAGGCTCCGGGATCTTCGACCCCAGGGGTAGCTGGAACGGGACATCAAGCAAAGGAGGCAGAAAACCGAGTACGAGGTACGCTTGACAGGCCATGTGTGAGATAACGAACGTGCTCAACGTCGAGGACGGGGCACATGCCAGCGGACCATTGAAAAAGCCGCTATTGAACACGCTTTGCTGCAACGCGCATCAGACTTGGTGGTGCGCCCACCACCCATCATTGATCTTGGCAAGCCGCACGGCGTAAACCGACTCGATCGACGGAGACCGTGATGCAAATCCCCTGTCACTCTCCTCGCCATCGACACCGATAAGGCTGGAAAAGGACCGACGTGACTTACCATCACGTACGGCAAAAACAGATAAACGGTAAGAGTAGACACACGTACCCCAGAACCCCCGCAAAGGACTGTCAAATGTGATGGCATTCCATCACCAACACGATGCCGTCAAGCGCCAGTCTGCGCCGTGTGTTAATCCCGAGTGTTACACGACCATGAACGGTCCACCTTGCAAACCATAACAATAACCGCGAGTGAAATTAATGTGAGATGTCCTGGCGCCGTGTATATGGCGCAGGCACACTGCTCGCTGCGAGACCCCAAATCACTGGCGTTGGCAGGAAACAAAGGTCAAGCACGTGAATGGTGCATGGGCATGGGGTCACTGCCGAGCAAACGCCGTCCACTAGCGAAAACCACTAGCTCACTGCACCAACCGCATCAGTCCCAGACTTGCAACGCAATGTGGTCCTACCATTCAAACATCACGTACTATACCCTCTTTCCCACGTGCATGTAACACGCGAGCGTCGTGATCATCGTGATAGGATAGAGTGCGTACGAGAGATCAACAAAGCCGCCACGAGGTGGCTGATTGGGACCTGTTCGCTTAAGAGGACTGTTGTAGGCACCGCATCAATCCGACGCGAGTTGCGCATGCGGACGTAGCATGCGTTCCAACTGCAAGGAGTAGGTCAGCCAGGGGTGGACTCTGAAGTTTAAATGATGCTTGCCTCAGTCAAAGTCGACGATGATCACGACGCAAATGATCCCGATCCCTAATCGCGGTACTGTCACTGTCTCGGTCACGGTTGGACTTGGGATACACAATACAACATGCTGGAGAACGACCTGGACCGAAAAGTCGTTCACGTACAACCGACAAACCCTGCCTGGGCATCAATAATGTACGGGAGCGAATATTCTCGAGTCGGGGATAAATGAGGATCCATGAAGAATGTGTCACGCCGCCAAGGGACACAGGCTACAAGGATGCTCTTATCAATCGAAGTGGGTGAGAGGGAAGTTGTTTATTCATGTCCCTCGTTATGTTTACAGGATATCTGCGCTCGGGCCAAGTGTAGCTTGTCCTTGTTTGGGATCATCACCACGCTGCACAACTCAGTGTAGATTGAACACGCCTTCATGACAGCGCCTCATGTCCAGCGACCGACTTGTGCGATGGGGCTGAGAGTGTCAGTTTTCCAACCTCACTAGGCCAACTCAGACACATGGCAAGTATACACAGAGCCACTCTTCAAGGGAGCTTTCCGAGTATAATGACTCTTTGCACTAGTTCCGCGGGGACAGTCTAAGCGGATGAAATTTCAACGGGACATATGTTACCCTCGTGCTTCGGTTCACTGATTGACCCTCACGCTAGCAGAGAAATGGAATTTTCATTCGCATGGCCAGGGTTCCACAGATATTGTAAAGGCCTAGGAGGGAACGAAGACACAGCCAAAGATCAGCCAACAACCAAAGTCAGGGTGAGAGCAAATTCATGTAGAGGATCGGAAATTCAAATAACAGGATCGACAAGGAAAAGCAGACGACAAGGTATGAGAATGAGTTCTCGTCTAATGTCAAGTTTCAGTCCCTTTCAATTCCATGAAGTAGCACCCATCATGCTCGGCGAATGCGGCGGTGAACCAGACTGCTGGAAATACGCAGATTGAGCTGGGGACGCCAACGAACCGGGCGGGTAAAGAGGAACCGTTGGCACAAGCTCGAAAACGTGCTGTGCGATCGCCCGCGGTCGGCCGGGTTGTCCAGTCTGACCCAAGGGTTCGGGTGCGGACATGACAGCGTGTACTCGGGGTTCGAGATTTATCGATTGCTGGAACCCCTCTGGGCCCGTGGCAGCCGTTCCAGATGTTCCTCGGCCATCCCAGATACACCGGATTTCATTCCCAGGAATAATTTGTGCAAGAAGACCGGTCGAGACGTGTCTCACTTCAATGAATCGCGAGTCAAAGAGGAGGATATATGGCCAGTGCATGGCCACACGCTCTGCAGTACCCTCCCACTCGATCGTTCCAGTAGGACGGCTTGGTGCTCCGTGTTTGTTCACGTAAATGCCGAATTCTATGACCAGTTGAGCAGTAGACTAAATGATGGTGACGATGCCTTACCATCATAGCACAACAAGAACTCGTTCTCGACGCGGAACATACCCATTGGTTTGCAGGATTCACACCGTTTTGCCAATCGCTCGTGACCATCGTCGCGCAGCGGAATCGTAACACTCTTGAAGCTGGTGACCCCGATCAGTAACATATCGCCCTGGCATCAGTAGGTCAACATACTCAGTAAGGTCCATTATTTCAAAACCTTTGGTGCAAAGGATCGCAATCTTTGCCTTCAGGAAGACCAGATCAAATGATTCGGATGGCAAGAAGAATTCCTGACGGCAGGGCGAAAAGTCAACTTCAATGCGAAAACCCCACCCACGCTACGCACCCTATATAAACGGAACCACTCTGACCGAGCAGGTCGTATGCCGAACCTTGATGTGAACGAAGCAGGAGCCTTGGATCGTTCGTTGATTTTCTCGACAACGGGCTCGAGCACCCGGAAAACGCTGTCGAGCTAGGAGAACGTGAGCAAGAACAGTAGGCTTCATCTGTGAAAAGACATACCCCCTTTTTCTTCATGTAGATGACCAACGTCCGACCGCCTTGGTTACCGACGCTGAAGAAGTGGACGTCCCGTGTACCATTAACTCGTTGGGGTGTTTGGGATGTATGTGCGCTTTGTGGTGACGATGGAACAAGTGCTTCTATATGATATGCGAATAGAGCCTACGCAAGCATCTTCTGTACTTTCTGCAACGTCATGATACGGTGACAAACGTACCTTGTCTGCCAGGACGAGAAACATCCCAAAGTCTTCCAACATTGCACATTGCGTAACCATCTTAAGGTGCAGCACACGACGCATAGCTAACACGAGCATGGGGATTAGATATCCGATGACCATCAACCAAGAGGCTCACATCGAGAGTCATGTCTGAAGCCAATCCACACACCCTCTGCACACCCAATTGCAACAAGTGCCCGTCCATCCGTCGTAGCTATAGGTGATAGCCAGTAAGAATTCATGATTGTACTCGAAACGAATGACATACTAAACGGCACGGAGCACGTCACCTTTCCGGTAAACGAATTTTCATAGTTCCACGATGGCGTGGTCGTGCTTGCAGAGATCGCAGGTACGAAGAAGGTATCTGTGCTGAGCGGCTCCATCTCAAACACCTTGTTAGACTCCTGAACGACTTTGCGTAAACCGATCGCTTCCTCCAGCTTTTGCTTCCACTCTGCTCTTGCTTGGGGACTCTCTGTGAAGAGAGTGTATAAACCACCAAGCCTCCCGCTGTAGTGGATTGTGCAGGGATAAACAAGACGAGAGTCCACCGCGCTGTCAGGTAAACCACTACCTGGCGTTGTGGGCCCACCGCCACTATCGCCATGTCTGTTACCAAGGCCTAGACGTAGAATGCCAGCGCTCCGCTGTGTCGGCGGGTCCAAGAAGCTGGTGAGGTTCAAGAGGTCCAAAGGAATGGGCTGCGTGCATTTAACTGTGGGGCTCATCGGATTGTTCGCAAACGACTCACCCTGCGATTGACGTAATACCTCGTCATGCCTTCTTTATCCTTGGGCTTCGTTAGAACAACTACAAAGCACTTCTCAGCAAGGAAGAAAGACAGATGCACTACGATGACTTACGGTAATTGTCAAACAGAAGGACAAAGAGTTCAGTCCATCCATTCCACTCGAAACCTGTCTCCGGCTGTCTCAATAGCCTGCTAGCATGAACTAGTGATCGATTTTCGTTCAGTAAATCCATGTCCTTGCGTCCAGTGCGTCAACATTCAACAAGGACAGGTACCACCAATATACTTACCACCGCCTCTCCTGGTTTGAACACGATATTTGAGTTGTAGCACCACAGCTGGACCTTTTGCTTCGCGGACTCGACACCGGGCTCCGTGTCTTTACCAAGTGCCTTGATGATCTCGAGAACCTGGGGGATGGCTTCGCGATCTTCGTGACCCGCCGGGGTCTCGTCATATATGCTCTTCAGAAGCAGCTCGTATCGTAAAAGCCGAGGTATAGGGCGGTTAATGAAGCTTTTCAAGTCTAGGCGATTTGCGTCGGGATGGCGCGTACATTGCTATAGATGAGATTAGCGCCGCAACAACCAACTCATGAAATGCTATACATACATCAACAAAGGTCTTAAACTCGTAATTATTGGCCATTTCCTCGTCTATTCGATATGCTGCAATCGGGTAATGTGGAATATACTCCATGTATGCCTCCCTGAACTTTAATGCAGCATCGAACACCACCGCTGTGATACTCTTGATCATGGGGTGTTCTTCGCGCTGGATGTCATGCAGCTGTTCAAGTAACTTGCGGTGATGGCCATAAATTTCTGCGAAGTTGTGGAATACGTCTGCTATGAAACTCCCCAGCTTCTCCCGTGGGACGATGGGAGGATCTTGTGTACGCAGTGGCTGAATATACATCTAACAAAATGGCTCGGATGTTATCCAGATCACCTAGACATCACCTCGTACCGTTTCAATGTTTTCCAGATCTTTTACATACCCCATTTCACCCTTGATTAGCTCAAAGATGATCCTGAAAGTATTATTTAATTCCTGATACCCTTCGGAGAAAGGTGAATGGCTCACGCTTGGCGTTTAGCTTCGGATTTGCTCAAGCCCTCTCTCAGCTCACTAGGGACCAAGTCGTGCCAGTCCCACTTGGCGGTGGGGCCCTTACCCATCGCAAATTGGAACGTACGCAGTTGAGCAACGTTTTGCAGATCTTTGAGAGCATGTATGGCTTCTGCGAGGTAATACGCATCCGGATTGCCCTCTGTTGTCTCCTTCATGATCGCTTCGAGGGCAAGAGGATATTTTTGGAGATGTTCTGAGGGTCGTGACAAGAAATGCTTCAAGTCGAGACGCCGAGACTCTTGCTGTTTCACAGGTTGACGTAAACATTCCTACGAACCAAATAGAACCCACAGAAAAGTAAGCCAAAAACATGGTAGCACCTAGTGCAGACGTCATCGCGAACCTCGAGAAAAACCCTGAGATTAGCATTCGCCTCAACCTCTTCCTTGAATCGTTTTTCGGCCAAGGGAAGACGAGCGACATAGGCAGGATATGCATATCTGAAGCTCCTTGCGGCCTCGACAAAAATGTCGCCGATTCTCTGAATGATCGGGGACTGTTCGCGCTGACGAACGTACATCGCCTCCACGAGTCGCTTGTTACATTCTCGTAGATCGAGGATGTTGCCGAACACCTCCTCGATGAACTCACCCAGTTGAGGACCAGGCATGATGTGCGTGGCGTGGCGGAGGGGACGAATGAATAGCTACCCAACGGTGAGCAAAGAGTCAGGTACCAGGAATAATTGCGACGAACAGCCTCAACCGAATCGAGATCCTGAACATACTGTTCCTCTTGGCTGATTGTTTTGTGTATAATTCTTTGCCAATAACATGAGGGAAGGGAGGATGAGGAACACGGGGGAAACATACGTTTGGCGATGAACCTCGCTCTCCGGAAGGCTGCGAAGAATGGCAGGGTCGATCGTATTCAGCCAGTCCTCGGTCTACCACAACATTGTAAGCAGCAGCTTCCGAATCCTTCAGTTAGCTTACACGAGAGGCGGCGTCCGGTTCAGGCGGCGGAGTGGTATCTGTTACGAGGGCCGCCTAGAACAACATCATCAAATGTGAACAATGGATGCCATTAAAAACTCACACGTCTTCTTGGACAAGCCCATGAATAACAGGGTTCTTCCTCGTTGCACGTTGAAGTATAACACTTTGTGAGCATGGTGATCACAGCTGTCGGCAACTCTTCCCTTTCCCTTTGTGACTCAGAGTTACCCTCGAGGTCATCCAGGAACATGTATACATCCTCAACTCCGTCCTGGAGTGGTTTATCGCCCCACTCGACCTCATAAAAGAAGAGTTGACTTTGAAGGCTACGGGCTACCTGTAAAGCTGCACGCCTATCAGCTGTAGAAACACCGTGGTTTATCAGTAGCTCTCGCTGAATTTGTGATTGGATCGTCGACTTTGAACAGATCATCATAATCCAAGATGAACGTCGAGAACATGACCACATACAACTATGTCCTTGCCAGTAAAAGCACGGGGATAAGGGATACTGCTTTTGACATGCGTGCCTCGCGGGACCTTGTCGCGTAGTCTAACGGCGAGATGAGAAAGTAGACTGAAATTGACAAAACGATCCGGATCCGGATCATCGCTATCAGTAAAATAATCTTCGTCTTCGTCTTCTTGATTAGCCAAAGCGGCCCCGGAGCTGCCAACAACGTAGTCACTTGGCCGGGCGTGATCGAACGAGTCCGTACTGCTCCCTTGGACGCCATAACCATTTGGAGAATTGTCGTATGATTCAGAGTATCCTGCCGCAGAGGGTCCTGCAGCTGAAAAATAATAAGAATCAACCAATTGACCATCAAGATAACTGAAGAGCGACCCTTGGGGAATCGATGATCACTGTGAGTAGTTGCCGCGGTGGTGGTTGACAGATTCCGTCCAAGTATATTTGTGTGGGCTGACGAAGTGGTTGACCCTGTCGAGATAGCACGGTCTACACCAGCATTCGTTGCTTGTGGGCGTAGCTGCGTCAGCGTCACAGACCCGGGTATTTGGATCAACGACGTACGGTTGACAAGATTGGCTGATGATGAACCCTGGAGTTGAAAATCATTAACACGTGAATTTAAAGGCACGCTTGTGTTGCTGTCCGAATGCAGACGAGCACCGGCATGCGGATACACGTCCACATATCCTGATTGTCCAGACAATTGATGTTGATGGGACGGACGACGTCTGAGATGTTCGTCTGTAGTGTACATGTCAAGGAGTGAATTATCGCTGTAACCTGGAATCGTCGGCGGTAGAGCACCGGCAGGTCGCACGGAAGGCTTGCGAGATAGATCACGGATGTCCTCGGTACCTAGGTGGTTACCATTAGGATGGACGGGGACAGCTGGGACTGGCTTGTATAAATTCGGGGACATGTCCGGTTGGAGATTCATAATCGGTCTTCCGGGAGATATTGGGGAGGCTGTAGATCCGGTCGAGACTCGACTAGCGACAAAGCCAGAGGACTGGGAGACAGGTGCTGGAGGTAATTGACGACGGCTGAAGATGGAAACATGAGAGTGACAGAAAACGATTTAGAATTGGCGCACCCGTCGACGTTCGCTGTTCCTGGGCGAGAGGTGTTGGGCACAACCTGAGGGAGATCTATGATATGAGGATCTGTGGGACTAGAGACCTGTTGATGAACGACGCTGGGAGGAAGTGGCAATGGCCTAAGTCGCCTCTGAGAAGTAGGAGAAACAGCAGAGTCGATATTGGAGCGAACTTCAGGGGCATGGGGTGGTTGTTCTAGTAAGGTAGTTGTGAGGCTGTACGTGATCGGGCGGAAAGGCCGGTACATACGAATGAGGCGGGGAGGGGAGTGTCTAACTGTAGATACAGGGGGACTGGCCGGATTCGGTTCTGCGCGGAAAGCGCTGGGATAGTGTTCTCTTGGATTGACCGGGGCAGGGTTGAGAGGTGCACGCTCTGTAGACGAAGTAGATTCTTCACCAAAGATGCGCCATACTTCATCGTAAAGATGCTGAAGATCCTCGTCGCCAGGTGGAGCCGGTCTAGGGTTGGGTTGGAGAGCAGACATGATGCAATGAAGGAAGGCACTTGGGTGACTGCGCCGCCTGTGGGGTCTTTCTAGTCGGACTCCGCGTTGAAGTGACTCGTAACGGAGACGGAACAGTCGAGGCTAATGTCGAGCGATCTTGGTCGAGGGCGTGCAATGATGTGGGTGCGGACAAGTCGCGCATGCCCACCGTAGCTGCCGCCGTCACGAGGGCATTATTCACACCGGGCCGGGGCCGATACGAGCAACCGACGACGGACTCGAGCCACGCGCTTCCATCTGTACGATACACCTTGGAATCGAAAGCTACGGATGGCGATCGCAATGGCCACGTACAACAGCTGTTTTGTGCAGACGCGTCGTCGAGTAGACTCGAGGCTCGGTCGGGCTAGCCCGGGCAGTCTGCCATAACTGGATGCGGGGCCGGTTCAGGTAGCTTGCTTGTTTGTCGAGACAGCCCTCCCGATCTATCACCATCAGGACTTGCCATGGAAAGAGTACCCAAATTAACGTCGTCCGTGCACAACATCGGCGATGAGAAACCCCCTTTTGGTTCCAGGTGAGCCTTACCCACGTTACGCGTCGACACATCACTGCCTGATCATCAGATTTCTGACAGACGACGCAGACGTTTGGACCCAGAACGCGTGGGATCATGTCCCTCCTCCCGACGACCAAGCAGAGACCATCGCCTCTTCTCTCCAGAGGCAACGACTATTTCCTGTGCCTGACCAAGATAAGGAAAAATACAACTCAAAACCTGCCAAGTACTGGTGAGCATGTCCTTTTGCACCGAGGTGTATCGTAACACGAGCGCGACAAGGGACAATTTTTACAAGACGAATGCAGACAACTTTTTTCGTGACCGAAAATGGTACTGTGTCATGTCGATACTGGATAACCTCGCCTCACTTTGACCGAGGTTGCACCTAGAATTCCCAGAACTATTGGCTGCTGCGGGGCCTGAGGTATATGGCCTGCTCGGTTGTCGCGTGCACTTCTCCCGCTGACTCGATCAGGCAGGGCCGATCACCATTTGCGAGATCGGATGTGGTGAGGCGTCAACTTTGCGTCGCGTTTCTTCTCAATAGTATAGTCAAGGTGCTGGGAATTCCGCGTTTCCACTACTCTCCGCGAACAAAAATCCCCAGCTTGTGATCCGGGCGTACGATTACTCGCCGCATGCAGTTAAACTAGTGCAGGCAAGTATATACACTTTCCTTTTACGGTACCGGATCATTCATGTACTTGTGCCTACAGAACAACCCTCTGTATCATAATCCACCCGTTGGCTCCATTCAATCCGCGGTATGGGATCTCGCCTCCGAGAACACGCTCCCGCCAGGTGTCGAACCGGCCACAGTCGACATCATTCTCTGTGTCTTCGTCCTGAGTGCCATACATCCTAATGAATGGGGAAAGGCAGTAGCCAATATCCACCGTGTACGTCGCCTCGCGCTTCGTCATCGTGTGCGTAGTTTACTTGTTTGGCAGATGCTAAAACCAGACGGTATCGTCCTCGTCCGTGACTACGGACGATATGATCTCACCCAACTACGGTTCAAATCTGGAAGGTTGCTCGAGGACAACCTCTACATACGCGGAGACAAGACGCGTGTGTACTTTTTCGAGCTAGGTACGCCCTTCTGTCTGTCGCTTACGATTGCTTGTAAACGTCTGCGCCCTGGCCACTGAAAGATGAACTGGCGTTGATGTTCACCGGCTGCCGCGCGCCGTCGTCATTAACGACGATCCGAACTACAGAGGAAGTTACGGAGTCCCAAGATCGAGAGGAAGAAAACGGGACTTCCGTCTCGAGCCCCATATCCTACACCCCACTCTCACATAATTCTGCTTCACCTGTGCCATCCTCGGAGTTGTCTCGCGACCAACCGGTTCGTTCACCTGAGGATACACCTCCACCAACCCCACCCACAGCCATTCATTCCAACCTGCTTGTTCCCCTAACCCCCTGCCCTCACCCCTTGTTTACCATCGAACAATTAGGGACAGATCGAAGGCTACTTGTGAACAGAAAGAGGCAGATAAAAATGTACAGAGTATGGATGCAGGGCAAATTCAAAAAGTCGTCTAGCACTGCACCTCAGACCGTAGATCAGCCTGGGACAGGTGACAACCATTCCGGTCTCTGCTAGCTATCCAATGTCGTTCCTGATAGTATGAACTAGAACCTTGTCTGGATCGCTAATTCGAGGTAATTTGCTGCTAGTGGAGATGCGAGGGGCCATCATAGATGCAACGATGGGTTCTTAGCAAGCCACGATGCCTGGCGGCTTGTTAATGGACTGTTTCTCCACTAGATAAAACTTGATGCGATGGTGTCCAAAACGCGGATTTACACAAAGCATTGTAAGCCATCCCAATTACATGAAATCCACGGCACGTTTCCGTCCTCGGGGTGGTCCGATAGCTTCTTCAGCATCATCCGCATTCATGGCATCACTCTCATCCTGGCACTTCTCCACAGGCAGACCCCTCACGATGTCTGGGGGTGGCTTCTCTACCCATTCCTCCTCTACATGCACTCTGTGTTTCTTCCGTTTCTTCTTTGGACGATCCCCTTCCTTAGTCTCTCGCCGGGCTAGTATCGAGAGTGATTCGCTACCGTCCTCGTCCACGTTAAACGACACGAGAGCGCCTGTCTTGGATTTCTTGGATTTCTTTTCCTTCGCAGCAGGCACTTTTCCGCTCCCAGAGTGCGACTGCGAGTCGCGTGGGACGAACGTCGGTTTAAACGTCGATAAATCCACTTTTTCGTCCACTGTCACCTTTGCTTTCGGTCCATCGGTTGCGGTTGGAGGGGAAGCCACGTTTTCGACAGGTCTTTCCGTCGCTTGTAACGAGGTCGAGGGCTGTGAGGGCCCTGATTCCTCGTCGGCGTCGTCTCCTGGTGGTCTGTCCTCCTCATCCTCACTCTCTTCATCATCGCTGGCAAAAATAGCTTTGAAGATACTCATGGGAGGCCGCTCATAGGTGAGAATATCATCCCCTTGTCCGTCGTCTTCTCCCAGTCCAATGTTCGCCAAGTCACGCTTGCCAGGCGGGATAGCAGGGTTTGGCTGTACCTCCACATCACCCCCTGCGCCGACGTCACTTGTGCCACCCGCTGATGCTTCCGCAGCGGCAGTTGTAGATGCATCCGGCGTATCAAAGTGTATCTCGGGGTTGGGATCCTTGACACCGAACCGCTTGCAGAGGAGACGTGCAGGCTGCCACGGTTTGACTTCCCTCGTCATCAGACCGTACATGCCCGACCGGGCAGCGTGCACCTTTGGATCCTCCTCCTTTTCCTCCTCCTCTACGACCGGTTCCTGTTCCGTCTCCGCGGATGCGTGTTCTGCACTTGGGGTATGTAGTCCTTCGACGACCTTGGGACCTGATTCGACGACAGCAGCACTTGTAAACCGTCCTGCCATTGCTCCCGAGACAGGTCGGAAGAGAGCGGCCGCCTTGGCAAACTCGCCCATCTCGAGTGCATAGGTCTCTGGCGTCTGGGTTGGCAGACGCGCTGGTATAGACAGCCCCGATCCAGGTTCGGCATGTGCACGGAGATAGGCATTATACCGAGCTTCCTTGCTAGGATTAGAAGTGAAAGGTTGAAAGCCTTGCAAAGCAGCCTGTGCAACGTGTGGTTCTGTGTGAGGGATATAAGGTCCTTGGGATGGGAGTGTACTTGGCGTTGGTCCGGGTTCTTGTTCTGTCGTATCGGCCCTTGAGGGGTCGGTGAAGCGACTTGCCGCAATATTTTTGATTCGCTCTTGGTCCTTCTGCGACATGTATTCAAAGACAGAACGCGATGCGGACGAAAGGGGTGTTTCTCCCAGTGCAGCACCTCGCTAAGGTGTAGGTCAGATAGGTGAACATCACACGTCGATCGACGAGAGGCAGACCTGATCCGGAGATATCCCGGTTTTCCATTCGGCGTGCGTTTGGGGCTGCCCCGGTGCAGGGAAGCGTGGTATATTTTCCTTCTCACTGAGCGACGGTCTCTCCCGTTCCCAAAGAGCTTTGGGGCTAGGTTTCCACCCTTTTGGTACTTCGGGAAGAGGGAACCTGCGGGCATCGACCTGTGTTGAAGGGGGGCTTTGAGTCCGCAAACAACTCACCACTTGTCCTCCGCTACCGGCTTCGCTGAAAGTTTGAACCCAGGAAGTACAGGCTTACCATCGCGGAACAGGCCTGGACCATCCGGCGGTGTCTGGAATACGTGAACATCCATCCTTCTGGGAAGGGGCAGAGCTCACTGATGATATTGGGATAGTCGTACTTTTAGATTTACTCCCACGACTTCCAATAACTACACGCTCCCCATCATGCATGTCGTTGATATCGAAAGCGTGTTGACTTCTTCCAAGACCCGAGGCGTGATCATAAACATCTAGATCATCCTCATCTGCGTCGTTCAACGCGCCAAGTCCAAAACCACCTTGGAGAGCACTAAAATCAATCACGCCTTTAGGGGTTGACCGCAGAACATACCTGCAAGTCGTGGTGCTTGAGCGCCCTGTGCCTCCTGTTCATGCCCCAAGCTCGCGTGGAGTCCCAGCGATCTGTTATATCCAATTCCATGAACATCGTCTTTGCGGGGTACGACGATGGGTGGGACATCTTTTGGTGCATAGGTGTGCTTCTTGGCTTCTTCATCCACATCTAGTCCTGTTCTATCCGGGTCACGTCCATGCTGAATCTCGCGTTGGCGCCACGTCACTCGCGGACCTATGCCCTGACCTGGTTTCCAGCCCATCTTCTTGAGGATTCGCCCACCCAATGAATCCTTGGGTGCGGGTAACATGGCCCTTTCGAGTGCGAGGGTGATTGGACTGATACAATGCAGGTAAGCCAGGACGAATGCGCAAGTTAGGGAACAACGCACTCCTTTTGGCTGTCGTCTACGCCGGCCCTACGAGCTCTCTCAGCCTCAGTACCGCCGAGAATATCCATCTCCTCGTATTCACTGACAAGCTTTTGGTCAGCGCGAAACTCAGAAAGATCTTCTTCATCCATGAAATCCTCCGGTCGGGTTGTCCGGGCCTTGGCACGATCCGATCGCGAAGAAACGAACGTCGAGGGTGTCCATCCTAATATGAATCCGCATATTGAACCACGAGGAGGCAAGATGATTAGGCTGACCTTCCTTTGAACCAACAGTGTTGAAGTAACCGGCAGAGAAACCCCCAGTGAAAGCCCCATGCAATCTTCTTCGGCCCTTTTCATCTCTTACCTAGACAGCAACATATCAGATAAATAGCCCACCGACGAGCAAGAACTGACCTCTTGCTTCCAAAGTGGTACGAACTCGCCTGTGTCTTTGGACTTTTCAAGAGGCGGTAGAGGGGTGCCAATCTGGATGAAGTGTAAGTAATAAGTGAACGGGAAGAGTGAACAAGTTACCAAGCAAAAGTTTTCGTTGGCCCGCCTGCTCGATGTATCAACACCTAAATCTCCGAGCTTCCGTTTGAGCTTTGCAGAGTTCATGATAGGCTGTGGTCATCCCCATAGCCGTGAACGGGACTTTCGAAAAAGATGTGAAAACCCTAACCCTAACGATGGGTTCCAAAAATGGTCTCAACAGGACAATCGAGTACTTAGGGTTCATCTCGTTGGATTCATGCACATGTGGTCATTCATGGCAGCGTACGTACAGCCTGATTGGTTGTGTGGCCACGCACCCGCGCAGATGTAGATGGTAGCAAATAGGGAAGCTAAGTACTATTAGTGGAAATGGAGGTTGTGGCACAAGTGGCATAGCCCGAGCTCAATCAACCGGAGTATTAGCTTGCCAGTGCATAGTCAAGTATCGGAGCGTGCTGTCGTCGACCAAGAGTTGAGTGTAGATGGACGGGAGTGCGAGTATAAGAGATACGCGTTCCGGCAGTCCATTCTCTAATTTGCTGGACATGCACAGGACTACAGTGTTGTCCTTCGAGGTCGCGTGCACCTTCCACGATAGAAACGGAGCAATAAGAACTCCCCTTGAATCTCTCCTGTGGCACCGCTGTGGATTCCTAATCATCATTGTCTTGATCTTACATCTCCGCAAATGGGCTGTTGTTGACTTCTGCTGCAATATCAGTGTTACGGCAAATCCAGTAAGCGGACGCGCGATATACCGGACGTGGCATAAAGAAAATCCAACCCATCGACATGCGTCTATGTCCCGAAGGAGTTTACCGGGGATAGGTGACATATGACTAGGACGATGCTCACGAGTGCAGCCACGCCATGTACTCACCTTGCAATCGGGGCCGCGAACTGTTTGAGAAGAAGAATGTCAGGAAATTGGATATCAACTCCTGCAGCGGCGGGAGGTAGCAATGACAAGACCAAAGTACAGTGAATCGAGTACATGTCCCCGTCCTGAATGGGATGTCGGCGAACATAGCTACATTGGTTAGCAGCGAAGGGGGAACGAAGTCGATACCAATGCGAGACACAGATCAAAGTATATCCATTCCTGAGGGAGTCAAAGAACAGAGTTCGGGAGTGCACATGACATCACGAGTCGGTCAGTGCGGAGGATGCTCCACGAGAAGATTGTTGGCAGTGTAGGATATCCTGTGTGGCGCCGCATTAGGTATTATTGGCTATGGATGGGTGCAGCCATTTAACCCACACGAGGTCATCAGTAGGCGAACACGTCAAAGGGGCAGGCAGGGGAACTGCACGCACGTGCACCTTTGCCTCAACATCGCACAAAACAGCGATCCCTAACGCCGCCACTGCATCCGTACCTTCGTCCCCTTCCACATCTGTCACATTGCCGTGACAGGACCTGGTAGTACTGAGAACGGGATATCCTCCGTAGTTTGAGCAGGTGGTCCATCGTAGGCATCCGTTCGTTACCCTAAGAGCCCCTAGCGCTCGGGGGATGTGGCGTAATAATCACGTGTCTATCACCCATCGCGCCCAATGCGCGTACGTAAGCTCAGGAGGGGCACGATCTTGTCTCCTCCGACGCTGACTCTGATGGCAGCCACAAAGAAATTCGGATCTGGAGAGGCGTCCTCCGAAATGAAGGTACCGTCCAAGAAAATTGCCACCAAATCTTCCTCTGGCCTAGTCAAGGAAACTCGAAGAGGTGGTACGAAGCCTGTCGCGGCGACGCAAACGCCTGGAAAACTGTGCCAATTGAACCTCGACGTGTTGTTCCTCGTACGTTTCATCTTTTTTTCGCTCAGTCGCTGTCCGACGTGAGGATATTAGATTGCCGCGTATGTTGGCCCCGGGGGCCTCCTCAACCTAGCACGCACATGCAGATCCCTTCGAGCGCTTCTCATGAATAAGTGCTCTTTGTTTGTATGGAAGACGGCTCGCTCAGCCATGGGCATGCCTGACTGCCCACCCGATTTGACGGAACCCCAATATGCAAATCTCGTCTTTTGCTCTAGTTGTCACGTGTGTAGATTCTTCTGGTTCTTGAAAACGCTCTGATAAATGTAACAGGCCTGT
>JBBPKT010000614.1:0-16137 GCA_038089395.1 Pulveroboletus frians | reverse complement strand
GTGCGGGGACTTTATATACGGGAGTAGAACATAGGTCTTACTAATAGTCCGGAGTGCGGATGCTAGGTATACCGGAGCTGTGCTCCTAAGCGGGCACAGGGACAGAGGGTGAACTGGGGCGAAGCTAATGGCTATGTACTGTAAGCGAAGAATGGAGCATAACACTAAGAACAAGGAATGCTAAATACAGAGGGTCCGGGGTGTTAGGGATGCAGACTCATCAAGAATGCACTGGAGGTCGCAGGAAAGATGTCCGGAGTTGTCTGGAGATAAGTCCGGAGTACCGGATTTAACAGATATGACAATTACCTTGTATCACATGCACTCGTAAGTACATAATCAGGGGTTATTACCCTATTTAATATCTACAGGGGCTATTGCCCCTTACACCATATGTCAATAGGACCCATTTCAGTGTCCAACACCTTGGCCAAAGACAGGGTCTGATGATTGGGATTTAATGCATTTCAGCATGATTCAGCAATCATGTTCTCCTTCAACTTAATCTCTGTCTTCCATTTCTTACGGAGTTTGCTTGAACACACAAGCTTATTGATATCTTTGCACTCAGATGTGGATTCAATTGTTATGCCTTTCGAGTTTACACTTGCTCTGGACTGAAGCCACCTTGACTATTCAAGAAGACTCATTACTTGACTAATATGAAAGTCTGTCTCTGCCTTCACCCTAGGTAATGGAAGTACACTGTCTGTATCTTCGTTGTTGAATCTATCTCTATTCATAGTTTTTGGAATAGCCACATATTGAGACTGTTTTTGAAGTCATTCCACATCACATTTATCCTCACACTCATGTATCACCTTCCAGTTTCCCATTATCCTTTTGCTTTCAAGGGAGAATTCATATTGCTCATACATATGTCTTGTCAATTGTATCACTGTCTGGGACAAGCAGAATATAACAGCTGAAATGTTTGAAATGAGCAAGAACAAACAATATCCACACAGAGGTACTCGTTGACTGAGGGATAGACATGCCGACTACACAAGGTACAAATTCTTGCATTCCTTCACCATGTTTCTTATTCCAATGTTCGACTAACACATGAGTGTGACTAAGGGGATGACCTGACTTAAGTTTGTGTCTCTGAAGGACACCTAGTCACGTCTCAGGGATATTTTTTAAATTACTTCGGCTTTTTGGCTCTAAGTGAACACACTAACAAAAACTAAAAAATAACATTATAGAGAGAGTATCTGCCTGATACTGTTGTGAACTACGAGAGCACACACCACCAGCCTCAGCTTCACAGGCTATTACTGAGCCTGGCGAGGGAAGAGATGAGAAGGACAAGCTCAAGCACACCAATCAACCAGCTAAAGAGCGTGGATAACAAGTGGTCAAAGCTGGGGATGCCAGCTAAGACACTTGGGTTTATATACTATGGACAGGTGCACATGGACCATAGGGTCCATGGGATAAACTACTATACACGGCTAGCTACAGTACTTGAACATGAGAGAGTTCCCACCAGGGTCAATGGAGATTAAAGGGGCATGCCAGCCATGAGGTATGACATCATATGATGTCATGGTCTGGACCCAGGTCATGTGACAGGTCATGTGACAGAGAAAGAAAAGGGGCTGAAGTGGTTCATAACATTACCCCCCTTTGCTATGACTCAAGTTCCAGATAAGTTGTTGCAAATGGAGTACCAGCTTCAGGGCCATAAACAGCGAAGAGGTGGTTCATTTCTGCCAAGGAAAGCCTATGAAGAGGGCGCAGGGCTGAGGGGTTACTGTGATGGAAGGCATCCACCACGTCACAGGCATTATCCAGATGAGAAGCCAGTTTCCATGTGTCATCAGTATTGTTATAGCCTTTCCAATGGACCTGATATTCCAGTTTCCCTTGCTTCAAGTGGGAGGCAACAACTGCCTCTACCTCATATTCAGGGTGGCCTTCTTCCAAGACCTCGATCGCATCCAGGTGAGAGATTGGCTGTCCAGGCAGTGGAGATTGGTGGGGTTTCACCTTTGAAACATTCACCACCGGGTGAATCTTGAAAGATATGGGAAGATGCAGCTCAATGGCATCAGGGAGTGTCCAAATAACCTCATATGATCTGAGCCATCACTGTGTTAATTTACAGGTGGTGTACAGTAACTTCAAGTTGTCCATGCTGAGCCATATGTGATCACCAGGTGCATAGTTGGGGGCATCAGATCAGGAGGATTCTTGGTTGCATGTCATCCTTTCCTGAGTCTGTTCCAGCGCCTTGTGGATTTCATTGTGTGCATGGCCAGTGACAGCGTGAAAGCTTCTGGCTAGACTATCCCAGGAACCCTCAAAACCCATTTGAGGGGAGTAGTTCCAAGTGATGACAAACAGGGTCAATCCAGTCAACGATGACAGGGAGTTGTTGTGATGGAACTGTGCAACTTTAATGAATTCTGGCCATTGGTCCTGTCTCTTGGCCACATATGCATGTAGGTATTGTTCCATTTCCCTGTTGATTCGCTCTGTTTGTCCATCTGTTTGTGGATGATAGGCCATGGAAAGCTTTTGCTCTACGCCCAATAGTTTACACAGTTCAGTCGTAAAAGTGGACATGAACTGGGGGCCCCGATCAGATACTATTGTACAGGGAATACCATGTTGCGACCATACGTGATCACAGAATATTTTAGCTAAGTCTAGTGAAGAAACAGTCTTGGAACAGGGAACATAGATAACTTCTTTGGAGAATCGGTCTATGATGACACAGACAGAATTGATCCTGTCAACTTCCGGCAACCTGGTTACAAAGTCTATAGAGATATCCTCCCATGGGTGGCTAGCTGTTGGGAGGGGCATTATTTTTCCTGCCAGTGCTTTAGAGGAACCCTTCATGAGGGTGCACGTATAGCAGTGGTTTATGTATGTGATGATGTCTTTCTGCATTTGTGGCCAAATAAAGAAACAATTTATTGTATGGTATGTGCGGGCCTGCCTGTTGTGACCCCCCAGGGGATTGTCATGGCATGTTTTAAGGATTTCGGTCCAGATAGAAGGTGAAACATAAATCCAGCCAGTGAAGCTGTGGAGGTAAACCCCCCGAATGCTATCATATGAATAGTTAAGAACATTGTTGATCTTTTTTGATTCTTTTTGGATTTTCTGTAGTAATGGAGATTCTATTTATAAATAACTCGGCCGGTAGTACTATAACATCCTTGTTAAGATTCTGTTATGCAGATGCAAGAACACCAAAGCCAAGTCTTCTAAAGGCTTGCTGTAAAGCCTCACAAGAGAATGAGAGTGAAGGAGTACACTTATCGTCCAAGGTTTTAACCCAAGGAACAAGTGGCCAAAGCTGGGGACATCAGCTGAGGACACACCCTTTATATATTGCAGGTAAATGCGCACAGACCAAGCTGTGCTACAGATAAGGTGTGAAAGTAAACTATATACAGTAAGTGATATCCCATAGGTGTGGGAGAGTTCTGTGATGAGGAAGCATAGCGATGGTAATTAAAAGAGTGTGGTGACCACGTGTTATGATATCATATGATGTCATGGTCTAGGTCGTGTCATGTGATCTAGTCATGTGACCTGTGAATGAGTGAAGTGAAAGTGAAAAATAATTAGGTCAGCATATATGATATAACACTACCCCCCTCCTAGGACTTGTATTCCAGACGAGTCGGTTGAATGGGAGCCCCACCTGGGGGACCATAGTTGGAGAAAAGAGAGTTGAAGGTGGCTAGTGATAGGCCGCAAAGTGAGCGTGAGGCCAAGGAATTGGAGTGGTGGAAGGAATCTACAATGTCCAGGGCATTCTGCAAGTTGGTGACAGATTCCCATGTATTGTCCGTGTCATTGTAGCTCTTCCAGCAGACACGATATTCCAATTTCCCAATCCTACGATGTGATTGACCTCGTATTCCTCATGAACATCCTTGTTAACCTCAACCACATCTGGGCAGGAGATAGGCTACCCCTCAAGGGGAGCATGATATGGTTTGACCTGGGAGGTATTGACAACTGGGTGGAAGTGTGCATTTTTCAGGAGATGCAGTTCAACTGCATTGGGCATCGACTGAATAATGTCATAAGGTCTGATCCAGCGTTAGGTGAGCTTCTTGGCAACATACAGCAACTTCAAGTTTTCCATACTGAGCCAAACCTTATCTCCGATCTGGTATGGAGTGGGATATTCTTTGTCCATGCGTTTGATCATCATCTTCTGATGGGAGGCTTCCAGAGCTTCTTGGACTTCTGCATGGGACTTGCCAGCAGAGTGTGTGAAGGTACCAGCCAAGGATGAGGACAACCCTTCAAACCTGAGGCAAGGGAAATAGTTCTGTGTGATCTCGAATGGAATCAATCCATGAGAAGAAGATAAGGAGGAATTGTGATGGAATTGGGTGATTTTGATCCAGTCAGCCCAATCCTCCTGTTTCTTCATGACATAGGTGCGGAGATATTGTATCATTTCCCGATTGATACATTCAGTTTGTCTATCCATCTGGGGATGATATGTGGTAGAGATCTTCTGAGAGATCCCGAGGAGATTACACAACTCCATTGTGAATTCCAAGATGAATTGCAGACCCTGGTCTGATACAATGGTGGAGGGGAGGCTGTGAATACACCATACAGTGTCCCTGAATATTTTAGTGAGATCCATCGAGGACGTTGCCTTTTTACATGGTTCATAGATAACTTCTTTACTAAATCAGTCAACGATAATGCAAATGGCATCAAAGCCACGGCTTTCTGGAAGTCCAGTGACGAAATCTATGGATAGATCTTCCCAGGGTTGCTTGGACACAGGAAGGGGCTGAATAGACTGCTTGGGTGCTGTTTGGGATCCCTTTGTGAGGGTGCATGTGTAGCAGTGGTTAGCATAGTTTGTGACATCTTTGTGCATTCCTGGCCAGGAGAATGCACATCAGATTCTATTGTATGTACGGTACATGCCTGTGTGGCCTGATACCGGATCATTGTGGGATAGTTTAAGGAGATCTAAGCGAAGCAATTCTGGAATGTAGATTCAATCGGAGTCTTTATTAATGAAAAGCGAAGAGGTGGTGTCGTAAGTGAAGTGGTTTATTTTTTCGTTTTGTATTTTTTCTGATTCTTTTCGTAGATTAATGTGAAATGGTGATTCTAAGGTAACTCCAGATATAAATAATTTTTCAGGTAGCATAATAATGTCCTTATTTAGGTTTGTAACAGCATCACTGTGATCCAGGCAGTGGGAAAGTGCATTGGCCCTGTTTGTGGATCTGGGCTGGTAGACGAACATGAGATTGAATTCTTGAAGAAGCGCATGCCAGCATGCTTGTCGGCCGGATAGGGTCTGCGGCTTCTTCCAGTATTCTAGGCTCTACATAGGTCTAGGAAGGTGCTACAGTAGTTGGGAATAGCACTGTAATGTTATTTCACACGCTATGAACATCATCTTTCTCACCCCTGTAGAAAGATCAATTTTTGTAGCCTCAAGGAGACTTGCTAGGGACATTAAAAATACTGTCCCTACCATTGTTTGGCCTTGCGAAGATGATGGTAACATTGGCTAAGCCCGCAAAAATTGCACTGCAGAAATATATGTTTCCCTCCCCCTCATACAGGGTATATCTCAGGAGGACATCTTCCCAGGACCATTTTGGCATTTTCCCAGGGGGCTTTGAGGGCCTCTGAATCGACTGAGAATATTTAAAAGTCCCCCAGAGATTGTCTTTATGGTCATGTGACACATGGTCAAAAATGCACCTTGTTTGATTTTTATCTCAAGAACCGCACCACGATCACTATGAAAAGTAGCTTGGGATGGTCCTATATATGTCCTCTATCGTCTCCAATCATCATTTGGGGGATCCTGCAGTTTTCATTTTGTTACTTATATCCAGGATGACCAGATAAATGTTGGACACAGAATGAGATGAAAAGAGCAGAAAAAAGAAAGCGACACACCTCGACGAGCGTCTCGAGAGCCTGGAGAACATTGCTCGCAAGGGCTGGCTTGGCCTTTCCCTTGGTGGAGAGGGCGTTGGGGTTGAGCCATGCAAGCCTCATGGCCTGGATGGTGTTGATGGCGCGCTGGGCCTCACGTTCCTGTGCACCAAGCTGACGCTCACGGGTGAGTGCACGGACCTGGTCGTCGATGCGGTGGGCATGGATGTCGTTGGGGCTGGCAGTGCAGTAAATGCCGTCAGGCCAAGTGATGTAGCCAGGTGGGGGGAGGCCACCCTCACAGATGAGGGAGGAGGAGAGACGGGCGTCCGGAACAGGTGCAGAGGGGTCCTCAGAACAAGAGGGACGTGGTGTGGCGAGATGAGCGAAAAACGATGGGGTGGGGGCATCATGGAAAGAGGCCTGGGACTGGAGGGCGAATGGTGTGGTCTGGTCAACGTCTCTGTCAATGAGGTAGGGCTGGGTGATCTCCTGCATGGAACGACGGAGGACGGCAGCACCGGCATCAGGTTGACAGAAGAGGAGGTCATACCTGTAGGTGATGACGGTGGCAGACTCGAAGACGAGGATGGCGGCATAGGTCCACATCTGGCGCTTGAACGTGAAAGTGGTGGGGAAGTTCCACCACTCCCAGGTGGTGAAGGCGACGAGGCCGAGGCCACGGGGCTGAATGGGGGCAGGAGGGATGTTGGGGGTGAGGTGGGAGACACGTCTCCATGGGGAGTTGAAGGACGGGGGGGTGCGGGTGAACTCGATGGGGGTGACGCGGTGTCTGCTGATGAGGAGGAGGCTGGCAACATCTTCCCACTCATTGTAGAGGTCGCGGATGCGGGTGTCAGTGGCCTGCTTTCTCTCATCACGGCGCTGTGCACGTTGAGTGTGGGTGAGACGGTCGTGAGGGTCTGCATCATCGTTGTCATTGTCATTGTTGTTGTCAACGTCGTCATCGTCATTCTCATCCAGGTCGTCCTCTTCGTGCCCATCTTCATTGTCTGGATCATGGACATTGCGGTGGGCAGGTTGCTTACCCTTCTTCTTTGCGGAGGAGGTGGCATGACCACGCTGCCGCTGAGCAGAGGTGGTGGGGATGGTGGCAGGAGCAGCAGAGGAGGTGTTGGTGGCCATAGTGGTGGTAGGTGTCTTGGTGGCATTGAAGGCCTCTCGGGTGGACTTGAGCATCTTGCCTGAGTTGTCGACACCGAACATGGAAAGGAGGATCTTCTGGGCAGTGGGGCGAGAGGGGAGACGGATGGCAGAGAGCTGGACTTCGAGGTTGAGGAAGGAGGGGTAGTGGATCCAGGTGAGATAGACGACCTGAGGGACAACTGTGGTCAGAAACGGACGGGCGAAGAATCCAGGAAATGCAGGGATGGGGAGAGACAGACCTTTCGAACGGCATGTTTACGGTGGTGCTCTATGATATCGGGGTGTGCATAAATGGCACGGATCTGAGCAGCGGTGGGAGAGCCTGGGGTCCAAAACTTGCCATGGACGTCGGCCATGTAGATGAGAGGTTCCCACCAGGATGCGACCTGGAGAAAAAATAAGCAGTCAGTGAGAACGGAAAAGGGAGATGGATACACACCTCCTTCAGCGCACGCTGTATGGGATCGAGGAGATGGGCGACATGGCTGAAGGCCGAGCGGGACATGAAGGGGACGATGAGGGTGAGCTCTTGGGAGGTGCCGAGATCACTGTAGACGAAACGACGGAGCTTGATCTTCGCGATACAAGTGTCGAGGGCGGTGCGCTCGTCTGGGGAGACACGGTCAGGGAGAACGCCAGTGGCCTCGAGTTCTTGGATGGCCGTGAGGATATCATCGACAATTGCGCCAAGATAGGCGTCCATGGCAACACGCCAGCGGGCGGATTGATAGTTGGCAAAAAGGTGATGAACGGGAGAGGAAGGACCGAGGTGATGGACGAAGGCGGCGTCGATGTGCTCGAGGATGGCAAAAAGGAGGGCAACTGGGACGGTGGGCCTGGCACGGGTGATGGTGTTCCAGAGCTCCTTGAGCTTCCTGCGGGCGACAGCACGGAGGTCGGGGCTGTCATCCTCCCTGGCCTGCTGAATGAGCTCATCGACCTGGTGCTGGTTGAGGGGGAGTGCATTGAAGCACTGAGCAGCAGCACACTGCATGTCGCTGGTCATGAAGGCGAGGATCTGGGGAAGGAGGAGGAGGAGGAAAAGGTCGATTAACGAAGAAAAACGATCAGAAGGGAAAGGAAGGACTCACCCCACCTGAGGGACCAAGCATGAGGTCATGGAAGCGGGCAAACTTCATGTCGCCCTTCGCATCGAAAAGGTGGAGACCGAGAGACTGGGTGGACTCGAGGAACTGCCAGACATAGTCCTGGCAGAGGAGCTCGTTCCACCAATTGAGAACGCCGGTGATGAGGGGGAGTCGCTCGATGGACATGTAGGTGCCACCTGCAGCGGCATGCTTGCGAAAGGCAGCCATGAGGCCCTCCTCGGGGGTCTCCTTGTAGACGTGGTGGTGCTCGTTCTGGGCAAGATGGAGGCCAAGGGACTGGTCAACCATGTCTGTTGAAAACAAGACATGAGTGATCAGTCTGGCATGCAAGGACATGCACATGCACGCACCTGGATCGTATAATACGACCAGCCATTGTCCCGCGAGAGCGAGTGTGGCTTTGAGCCTGTCACGCTTCGGCTCGTTCACTTGCATATCGTAGTCAAGCTCATCGGGGTCGGCATTCTCACCTGTGAGCCTTGCGTGAGCACGCTTACCCTCGCGGACGAGCTCATCGTATTGCTTGAGCTGCAGGGTCAGCCATTCTTCAAGAGCGTGAAGGCGGTGTTGACCACCAGCGGCGAGGAGAACACCCTTGCCGAGAGCGGCATCAGTGAGCTCGAGGACAGGGAGATCGAGTGTCGTATCAGGATCGACGACGAAGGTGTCTGGCTTCACACAGTTGCGTGGGATAATGATCGGAATGGCACGTGTGAGTGAAAAGCGGTCCACGCCCCACATGAGGAAGGACTGGACCAGTTTGGTGACCTCGGTCCTGTCGACCCCACGGATGTTCCATCGGCCAAACGTGATGTCATCCTGGTGCTTCAGGAGATCAAGGCGAGCATAGCCCCAGATGGCGCGCTTGGCCCTGCTGTTGAGCGTCTGTCTGTCAGTGACAGCATCCTCAAGTCGGCCAACGGTGCCAGCAGCAACGATTGTCTGCACCGCAGCCTTCTGTTGGACATGTGAGTGAGTCATGTGCGCTGGAATGACATAGAATGTGCTCACCTTTGTGCTCTTTCCCTTCTTCTTTGCAGCACCAGCCATGGATGGTTGAACGACACGGGCTCTGCAGTGACACGTTTTAGTACGTCCAGCTCAGGGTCGAATTTATTTTCACCATTCACGCTTTCACCACACCATGTCGCATGGCCTGCATCACACCATGTCCCGTTGTGAGGACGTGCTTTCTGTCTGTCTCTCACATGCATTGCAGGACACGACTCTCCTGCGCTGAATACAGGAAGTTCTCATATGTATGCTGATAATGCAGCTCATGCGCTGTGTGATGGTGAGCCTACCATCATGCGACATAACCTTGTCTTTTGCTAACCCTGTCTCTGTGTAGATAGATGTGGAAACCTCGTCTGTAGGACTCTGCATCTGTGAGTGGTGTGCAACTGTCTACACAATTCCATGCCATGCAGAAATGTGCTATCTGGAGTTGGCTCTCATTGACGTTCTGGTGTGCAACTGTCTACACAATTCCATGCCATGTGGAAATGTGCTATCTGGTATTGGCTCTCATTGACGTTCTGGTGTGCAACTGTCTACACAATTCCATGCCATGTGGAAATGTGCTATCTGGTGTTGGCTCTCACTGACGTTCTGGTGTATTCTGATGTGTGCTGTACTAAGATACTCGTTGAGGAAGTGCGGTTGTGATCACACATTTCCCTCTTTGCTTGAAATGTGCAATGTTTGGTTCAGTTGTTTACACAAGGATGATCTATGTTGCCCATGATACCTTCCGTTTCATTTCCCGTCCGATGTGGTCCCTCTCCCACTCTCTGTCCGATCGTTTCAGAGCACCACTGCTTCCACTTGCACCCAGCTGAGGTCCTGCTCCACGGCCATTCCCACGTCGGACAAGATAGCCATTTGTGCTCAGCTGGTCGGCCGTCGTGATGCCCATCATGTACCGGATGGCATCGTATGCACCATAGGTCTTGTCTGCCTTCAGTCGCTCTATCACAGCCTTGTGCAGCGATGTGAGTTCGCTGGGCATCAGTGGGACCACATCCCGTCCCCACACAGCACCAGTGAATGCACGAGATCTTTGCACCGTCGCCAAGCCCAGGCGACACAGCAGGAAGGCAGTAATGCCCTTCGCATCTGTGGGTGAGGGTGTCATGTCAGATGGGCATGTGCATCAGCAAGACTCACTGTATTTGTTGAACCATTTCACATTGTGCATCGTCTTGTCCCGGGTGCGCTTCTGGATAGGCGACTCCTGGTCATACATGCAGATGATGTACCATGTGAGCATCCGCATGAACACCTCCCGGTCGTTGACACCCTTCCCCCCATTCTTGTTTGCCTTCGTTACCCAGCCCAGCGTCCGTATGTACCCTGCAAACTCTCTCTGTGCCTCTGGCCGCCGCACTTTTGCATCCTCGTCGCTTGTGAAGATCGCTGGGAGCAGCCCTGCACAGGCAATCGATGCGATCATTGCAAGCTGGTGGAGTGGTTGGCTGGGATCATAAGAGGTGCGTGCATACCGGAATGCCTCCAGAATATAGTTCTCAATGCCTTGCTCCTCTACACCACCCTCGACGAGATGCTCCTTCGGGAGCACAGTCTTGTGCAAGACGCTGTGAAAGTCCTTCAGTGTGACCTCCATTGCAGACCACTCGCCCATGGGTGCTTCAGCGACCATCCTTGCAGATGTCTGGCGTGCACGTGCTGCAGGTGTACGTGCATGTGCAGCGATCGCTGCAGAGGCAGGCGGTCCCTTTGGGTTCATCATCCCCAGGCTCATCCATACATCATGGATGACGCGTCGTGTGGGCGCACCGGGGCCAGCATGGCCAGCATCGCGTGGTGCAGACCAGGGGACATGGTGGATGCGAAGTCGCTCGCAGGCCACCATGAAGCCCTGCTCCATCAGAGCGTCCACCTCTGTCTGCTTGGTTATCCCGAGGCACGTGTGTGCGAACTGAGCAACCTCCTGTATGGCCGCACGTGCGACATGCACAAAGCGACCATCTGTGATGAAGGGTGGGCGTTGTCGTGGATGGTCCTTCTTGCAGTGGGTGATGATATCCTTTGCGAACTGTGCTAGAGGGATCTTCGAAGGGGTGGGCTGCCTCAGCGCCATCTCAGGCCGGTCTGGGGAGGGGACCACCACTGCCTCGATCAGGTGACAGAGCGTGTTGTTCTCGATCGAAAGTGGGTGAGGACGTGCTAGCCATGTCTCGAGCGCTCCACGTCTCCTCTGTGCAATGTCTGCGTCAAGCCCACCTTCAGCCAGAGCAGGGGCCATTTCCTGCAAAACTGCATGGCGAACAAAGGTGCTGATGTCCGCAAGAAGGCTCCGCAAGGCCACCTCAGCAACATAGCTTGCAAGATCCAACGCCTGGTCCTCTTGCTGGTCAGGGTCTTGCAGTCGCAGCTGATGTCGAGGCATAACCCGCATCGCTACCTTGATGGTGAACCCTGCGAGATAGCTCTGTGCCCCCCCTCCAATTTTAGCCTATGTGACACTGTCATCCAGAGAGTGGACTCACTGCATAATGTGATTTGCCATATGTCAGCTCCTGTGTCCGCTGTGACGCAGTCAGTGGCAGTCGTGTTCCTGGATGGATTGGCCACCTGTCCCTCTGGAGGGCGACTGTCCCAGATAGAAGGGACCCAGCTGAAATGAAGGTGTCTGCAATGCAGGGCAGGCCGTCATTCACCACTGAGAGTCCAAGCCATGCACAGTCCATGAGTGCTCTTGTCAGGACACGTGCGCTCCCCGTGTGGGCATAATTCAGTGTGCGCTCCAGCATCGCGATGGTCTCGAGGGTGTATGGATCAACTGCATGGCCTGGCTTCAGCGAGGGTTCCACCAAGTTCCAGAGACGCTCTATCAGACTCGTGAGTGGGTAAGTCGCAAACTGAAATAGCTCAGGAACAAGCTGTGAAAGGATGTCAGCAATGAGACCCATGGAGGACAAGAGAGGACGCACGTCCTTTCGAAGCACCACACAAGCTTCCTTGACTGGACCAAGCACAGATGGATGTGCCCAAATGCGTGTGAGAGGCTTGATGACATCCCTGAAAATGACGCTAGCAGAGAGGATCCAGTTGAGTCGAGGTGTGTGTGAGAAAAAAATGAAAAAAGAAAGAAAGAAAACACTTACTCCCCAGATCTGCTTTCCATTGCAAGTCTTTGTATGTCCAACTCATATGTGTTTTCGAATCGCATCGACTGAGGTTGACCTTCGCCCTCGACCTTTTCTGAAAACCGTCGGTGCGGAAATGCCTCACGGACCCTGTCAAGAGTACGTCGCCACCTGTGTCTCATGGGTGCAGTGTGTGCCATACATCCGGCGAGTGCACTGGTGAGCAAACCAAGCTGCACCTCGTGGAATTTCGCAGCATCTCTGACCTGGTGAGAAAGCGCATTGTAGATTTGACATCCCAGGGGCCGGAGTGCATGGGACCGCCCATGCACGCCATGCTGAGGATGCTCCTCCTCCACATCCGAACTACTATGGCTCTCGTCGCTGGCAGTGTCATCGTCGTTTGCCATGTCTGCATCGCTTTCACCTTATAAGTGGACACCATGGTCGTCCTCATCCTCGTTCTCATCGTTCCACTCCATATTATGACGCTCCTGTTCTCTCTCTCTGGCTCGTCGATGACCACGATATGGGTGCCTCAGTTGGTGGCGTGGATCTGGTTCCTGCTGGCGCTGCAGGCTAGCATTCAAGAGTTCTAACCTGTGTGTGAAGGGTGAGATGACGCTGGTTGCCTGCATGTTCCCATATTTCCTCGTGAATGCCAGAGGATACAGTGTGTACTGTGCTGCCCGGCACATGAGTGGTGTGTCACCATCACCCTCTCCCTCACTATCGCTGTGGTTGTGATCGTCAGGGTGATGGGGGTGGTGACGGTGGCGATGGGAAATGTGGGTGTCATCGAACAGGGTGTGGACCTTTGACAGGTCCAGGAAACACCCCGTCTGGATGCTGTCTGCAATCTCGCGTCGAACAATCCGGTACCCATCAGGGTCGTAGACGCATATCTCATTTCCATCGAGATCGAGGATCGGTAAGGTGGCAAGATCCACCTCCTGGCGTACATTGTCCTCGCCATCTGGACTGTCAAACGCGACAGGGTGCTCGTCAAGGAGCTCCTGAAGTGGAATATCATGCCACTCAAGCACCTGCATGAAGCTATGGATGGTGTGAACATGTCAGAAGATGAGGCATGCAGTGAGGAGTGGTACACACCTGATGTGGGTAGCGATCGAGAACCGGAAAAGCCTGAGATGGGCATAGTTTCGGTCCCTTCTCCAATTTCGGGCCTCAACAGCAGCCAGGTTGTGGTCGTAGTGCACGATCTGCTGATTCTGACCATATGTCAGGGCGACTGCAACAGGGGTGTTGTTGGTGAGGAATCCGTCGGTCTTCCAGGTGACTGGTGCATGTGCAACCCACTCTGACCATTCATCAAGCAGATGCTCATGCAGGGCCCGAACGTCATTGAGTCGGAGATCGATGATGCGACGTTGTTCCCCTGGTCGATTGCTGTTGAGATGTGGGTGGTCAGTGGATTGTGTGTGCGTTCATGAAAACAAAGACTCACAAGACATCAGAGACTGCATTCACCCTCTGTCGTGTGAGGGGCTCTGGATAGCTCTCTCGGTAAGAGAAGTCCCGGATACGGAGTGAGGCAAATGCATGTGCCAGGAACATGACCAGCATGAGTGCATGGCGAGTTGTCATGGCAGACGTCGGTGCATTGAGCCGTGGCCATGCCCCACTCGCATTCAGGGGATGGTCGGGTATAAGCCACTCGTTCGGGACCATGCAAAGCCAGGCATGTTCTTCCATGCGCCTTCCGATGGAAAGCATGCATCCATGGATGTCGAATGGAAGTCAGGTGGCTCTGCTGCTGTCTGGCCAGAGTCGGTGGAGCATTGAAAAATCCAAATGGAGCTGCCAGGTGTGGTCCATGGTGAGGGTGGGGAGGAGAGCGTCCAGGCCGCAGCGTGCACCAACATAGAGTGAGCAATCCAAGTAATGGGGCCCCACACAGCATGCGATGTCGGGGCTGTCGATGTTCATGCGATGGCATTGCTCAATATCCAGACGATGACGCCTCGAGAGGAGGCGCATAGCCCCCCTGGTGTCGCCCTTGACCCACAGATTTCGGAGAGCGTCAACCCCAAGTGATCGTACATGTTCGCCATAGAACAGGCCCACATGGTCTAGTGGGTGCTCTTCCTTGTCATGCTCATAAATGGCGTCCTCGATGGCATGCTGAGTGGGCGCATCCACAGCCTGCAAGAGGGAAGGTACATCGGTCGCATCGAAGGGTGCATCGTGCTGCCCTTCATCTGGCAGTTCCTCTCTGTACAAACACTATTGTTATTTCACCCCACAGAACAAAATGGAACACATACTCAAACGTATGATTGTCCTGCTCATGGATTTCAATCTCGCTGTCAGACATGATGTCGATGGTGACACTGGTCAGCAGTGTCCCACTTAAATAGAAAGCCTGGGGCTCTAGATGGTTCCATTGCCTGTGAGCGGAGCGACATCCGATAGCCTAGCATGTCGGCATGAGAGTGTTAGCGTATTCAGGGTCAAAGGAGGCGATATGAACACCGTTCAATTGAAGGGACAGAGGTCCTCCGATGCATCCGGCCGAGTGCTGCACCAGAGTAGATGTCTCCTGCACATTTCTGTAACAGTTCTAGCACATTTCCTTATAGATAGTATTTGTGCAACATGTGCCGTTGTCATTGTGACACATTTCCTTATATGGTAGAATTGTGTCATACCCACACATGTCATCATTGCACATTTCCTGCACCACATGATTTGTGCTGGCACACATCACTGTTATCAGCACATTTCCTTCATTGTATGATTTGTGCAATCAGCACATACCCACACAACCATCATTGCTGGTGATCATTAATGTCCACCCACATGATGCCATTGTCTCATACACATCCTCTGCTTCGGCATCATTTCATTTCATACCTCCTGCATGTACTTTATTATAACACACATCCCCATGTGTATGATGCGTGCAAAACATGCGGTGCCATCGTCATGTCCACATTCCCTGTGCTTTATGAAATAGCCAGCACATGCATTGCGTTGTCCTCCTTATAATCACATGGCTCACATGCTAGGCCATTATTATCACCACATGCTGCAATGCATACTGCCTTCCATACTTTTTCTTTATTATCACCTTGGTTTGATCTCATTTATTTCATTGCCCATTTTCTCGATATGTCTCTCATCTCTATCTCCTCCCTGTTTTCCTCATTCTCACATCTCTATCGTTCATTGTGTTATAGCATCGTGTCCATCAGTTACCATCTGTCTATCTCTATAGTATAGTCTGATCATGAAATCTATGTATCTGCGGTCTGGTTGTCTCTTGTTGTTTTCAAACGATGTAACATTGCCTGCCTCACTTTTTCAATGTCCTCAAATATAGAAGAACATTTGTGCATGTTGGAGTGCAGGCGACCTGATATCCTATTCCTGGCACGTGCTCTCTTCATTCCTTGAATACAATTCACATTCCATCTCTCATACCAACTTCCCCATTGAAATACCATTCCCGTATTTAATAGCAATGAGTATACATTCACTATACACATATGTCCCACCCCATATTCACTTATCCGGGCCATTTTTGCGTGCTCCTTTCTTCGTGTTATTTACACTAGTGTATACTACAATTACTACCATTTGCATCTACGTTCAACGCCACACTCGTGTGAAAATTCCAAAAATCGTGAGAAACTCCTTCCTAAAATCCACCCCCAACCCTCTCTGAACCCGAACCCAATTACAAATATTTTGTTTAATGGTGCAGGTAGCAAAGGGAAAGGGAAAGGAGAAGGCCCAGATGGATGCCGAGCAGTATGAAGTGGAGGAGGTCGACGTCGAGAGGAACTCAGTCGGAACTCGGGAGATTGAGTCAGAGTTGGACG
>JBBPKT010000613.1:0-16143 GCA_038089395.1 Pulveroboletus frians | reverse complement strand
ATAATATCCAAATACCTATTTGCATTTGAAAGCTCCAAAACCCTTTCCATGATATTGCCATTTCATTTTGACCATATCTCTATGGCCTGTGAACCAAATCACATGATATATGGGGCAATATTGTAGCAAAGAGTATATACTATTTATAACACCACCAAAGCTAAGTGGGATTCCCATGGTGTTTGGCAGTAGGCTTCATATACTACCATTAGGGCTAACATGGAAAGGGTTTTGGAGGTCACTGTAGGCTATTAAGATACTGATATGAATTATTGGACACAGGGGCTTTCCCTTCTACTGCAACATGGGGCCAATCAAGTTTGTGGGCCCTGTTGTACCTAGTGGATGCAGCATGCCTGGACCTACCTAGGTGTCTGGCCAGGTTTTTTCTCACAGTTTGTTGGCTTTGCCTGGAATGTACCCTCCAAGTGCATTCACCCCATCTGTGATACCTAGCCAGCTCTCACAACCCCTGCAGCCTGCATAGCTATCACAGCCTTCACCTTATTTAGCATTCATTGACTGGCTACCTTCCAATGATGAGGTACTGTCATCACTAGCTGTCTCTGTGGCCAAAACTGTCTCAAAGTTGAAACATCCTGTCCCAGTCCCAGATGAGGGTAATCTGGCACAAAAGAACAAGAAAAGGGGCAAGATGAGTACAGTAAAGGATGCTCACACTGCTCTATTGGTGGAGACCCCAGATGAGAGTGAGGGTACTTTGAAGAAAGGATGAAGGGTTGGTGCCACTGGATACTTTGATGAGGAGATTATGTGGCTTCTGAAAGTTATTGAAAAAGTTCTGCCACTTGGGAAGCAAAGCTGGGAGTGTGTTGCTGAAGAATACAATCAATTCGCACATTTTCATCACCATACCATCCATACAATGAAGGCACTTTGTGCCAAGTTTGAAGGCATAAGGTGGTTTCAAGTACTTATTTTGTTTATTGTTAATTCTATTTCATTATTCTAGATTTTGGCCATGAAAAAACCTACTGGTGATGCCAAGCTGCCTCCTCATATTGCACTTGCAGGGGAAATCCAAGACAAACTTGTAGAGAAGGCTGGTGTGATTACTATTAGCAATGAGGAAGTCCCACAGTCAAGTGAAAAGGAGAAAAATAGTCTGGGCTCTGAGAATAAGACTAAATTGACATCTGACAAAAAAGTTGTCAAGTCCATTGTTAAGGCTTACTGTGCAAATGTGCTACTTCAGCTGTTAGAACCGAGGTCTCTGGGAGGTAACTCCAGAACTCCGGAGTTCGAGCAGGACTTGGCTTCACCGTATGTGGTGCGCCCTTGTTACAACTCCAGGGGTGTCCTGTAATTTTGGAATGGGCGAAAAAAGTCGGATTGACCTTGTTGCAAGCAACAAAGGCTGAGGATGGTTCAGAAGAGAGTCTTAGAGACTCAAGGGGGTCAGAGTGAGCTTGGGAGACTGTCCAAGTCGATATTCAAACTGGAGTATCTACTACAAGTGTGGGGACTTTATATACGGGAGTAGAACATAGGTCTTACTAATAGTCCGGAGTGCGGATGCTAGGTGTACCGGAGCTGTGCTCCTAAGCAGGCACAGGGATGGAGGGTGAACTGGGGCGAAGCTAATGGCTATGTACTGTTAAGCGAAGAATGGAGCGTAACACTAAGAACAAGGAATGCTAAATACAGGGGGTCCGGGGTGTCAGGGATGCGGACTCATCAAGAACGTACCAGAGGTCACAGGAAAGGTGTCCAAAGTTGTCCAGAGTTAAGTCCGGAATTGTCCAGATTCGACGGATATGACATCAGCCCCAAAAACATTCCTCAGGCCATCATACCTCTGCTGCTATGAATGTGTTAACATTCATATCATCCATTTTTTCACCTACAGCTATGAAAGAGCAAGACAATAACAAGACACATCAGATATTTCAATTGTTGGAGCATTATTCCAATGTTGAGCTACTTTGAACTGAATTACAGGCTGTGTGGCATCATGTGGATAAGCTTACAGATAAGGTATTTCAAGAAGCTCAGTGTGCTGCTATTGCTAAAAACAAGCTTGTGGTTACAGAAGCTCAGGTGGAATTTATGAAACTTATGCAGCACCAGAGATCTCATTCATGCTCACACTCTTCTAGTAGGTGATCAAGATATCATTCATCATGTAATCACCATGACCATTGTTGTGAATGAATCAGCATGTTTACCAAGAACCAAACAAACCCATCAGCCAGACAACCAAATGACAACCAAATGAAGGTAAGCTGATAATAGAGCTACCTGGCAGAGAAAGGATGCCTGTAATGGGGGCTAGCCAGAGTAGGAACCATCATAGAGCCTTTATGAGGGACAAGGATCAAAGTCCAAGCCCTTAGCAGATAGAGGAGGAGCCAATCGACAAGTGGCTAAAGCTGGAGTTCCTGGCTTTAGACCACTGTCCTTATATATTGTCTGAGTCCATGCACAGACCAAGCTGTACACTACTATACATGGTAACAACTGTAATACGGTAAGTGTAATGATGGGAAGGGAAGAACAGAGATTAGATACTGCAGGCTGCAATGAGGCAAGCCCTGAGATCTGATCATAGTTCTAGGAAATGGGATTGGAGATCCAAGGATCAGGATTGAGATCCAATATATACTAATGGATACAATGAGGGGATTAGATCAGATCAGAAGATCTAGGAGGTGACATGGGAATACTGTGGAGATCTAATGGAGATAAGGGTTAGGGTAGTCTAGCACATGTAACCCTTGAGGCATGACATCATGGATGATGTCAGGGTCTGGACTCATCATGTGACTAGTTATATGAACTACTCACCTTATATCCCACACTTGAGTCATCATTACACCTCATATACTTATCAGCACTCTTCCCCATTTTCCCAGCCAATGGAATCTTCCAGTCATTATGGTGAGAGCAGTAAAGAAGCTAGAGTACTCTCAAAGTAGAAGTAAAAATATTATGTCTCTTGAACTATGAGATAGAAACATGCAACACAATCTCTTCAATGAATATTACCAAAGAGCTGATCACCTAAATTATTCCACAGCTCTTCTTCAACACCACTTCTCCAAATTGGCATATATACTTGTTATGAACCACCTTCAGCCCCTTTCTTTTTTTCATTACATGATCAATCACATGACCAGGTCCAGACCATGACATCATACATATAACATCATGCCTCATGGCTGGCATGCCTCTTTAATCTCTGATAACCCTGGTGGGAACTCTCTCACGATTGTGTGCTCTAGCTTAGCCATATATAGTAATTTATCGCACAAACCCTATGGCCCATGCATATGCTGCCATAGTATATAAACCCAGGTATCTCAGCTGGTGTCCCCAGCTTTGACCACCTGTTGTCCTCTGGATAATAGTGTGAGCATGAGCCCATCTTCCCATCTTCTCCTTGCCAGGCTCATAGAAGCCTGTGAAGATGAGGCCAGTGGTGCAGTCATTAGTGATTTGTAACAATACTAAGTGAATCTGGTCGATTCCAACCTATGTAACCCATAGATTGTTAAGCTGAACACAGATTTCAAGAAGCCACTTGCAAGCATAGGAATTGTTAATGTCTAAAGAAACTTGCAAATAAGCAAATGAGCCTTGTAGAGCTCACATACCCCATTCTGCAGTTTGTCAATAGGCTAAAAGCTGCTAGTTAAATGCCAGAAGCTCTTCTTGTTCTACTAGACTATCAGGTAGTCGAGCTCCACTTTTCAGGGGTACTTCTATTTTTCCTGAGATAGCAGCAGTTTCACAAGGAAAGGCAGAGTCAGCAATAAGGTAGTATCCTTCAGATACCTTGTTTTGCAGCTGCTCATAGACAGGATGGGTAGTATAGGAATCATGCCAACTTCCAGGAACATTGAGAACAGCAGAGATAATGCAACCTGATCAAATACAAGAGGTGATTATAATTCAGTTCTAACTGTTCACAGTCCTGGAATATATATACCATTAGGAGCAAAAACCAGAATATTTGTAATAAAATGAGCACTCTTCCAACCATTATATGTTGCATTCTCCATCTCAGGATTATCTGCAGCTTGACAAAGAAGGCTTAATCCATCAATACTCCCAAATCCTTCTACAAGACAAGGATGGTGAGAATGAATAAGAGTATTGTATGACTTGATTTGGGAAATTGAAGGGAAGCAGATAGCAGCCTCTGGCATATGAGAGAGGACCATATAGAGAATATTGAGTGAGAAGTTAAGATATTAGTTAACAGTGGTGGGGATAAGAGCAAAGATCTGCTAAAATGGGACTTCAGTTATTGCTGATGCCAGGAAATGAAGGGCAAGGCCAAGAGCACCCATAGCATCAAGTTATTTCTTGCCAAGCTAGAGTTGTCCATCAGAGGGAACATCTTGCTGTGAGATAGGTACTATGTCCCAAACCTCCTGAAAATCACTTTCAAGGAAATAGTGGAAGCATTGGACATCAAACCCCATGGTTGTAATAAATGCCCAATTATCCATACTCTCATAGAGTTGAGTCCATGAAGTTGCATGGTGTGTGTTTGGGAGAAGCTAAGGACGATATAGATAGTGACAGGTGATATTGCATCTGCAGATTTGATTTTGATGAGCTTCTGCAGTGCCAACAATGAGAATTCCAGCCATAGCAGAAAGTAGTAGCCAGTCATCATTATCAAGCAGGTGTAAGGCTGTTATGGGGTCCAAAGCCATTTGAATGGTGGAAGTAACTACAGTTGACTATGGTTGGATTCTAAGCCACACATCTCAGACAGTGACAAGGCCAGGTAGTTTAGTGGTTAAGACGATCCCAGTACTAGTGGGTAGTCCTGGGTTCGAGTCCTGGTCTGGCCAGATTTTCCCTCTGAGTTTTCCTGCTTTAACAACTATCTCATGGTGCATAGCATAGATATGCATAAAATGTGCTGATGCATACAAACCCAAGGGAACCGAGTTTGTCCCTGCTAAATTATGCATGAAATGTCTTATTGTCTAATTCATATCTCCAGGGGGGGTTATACATCACTATATTAGGCCAAGCTGAGGGGTTGATGTACATTTTTCATATAGAGTTGAACCACCACAGCACATGAGTAACTCAGGTTGATAAAATTTTACTATTTACTTCTTCCCATGCCTTGTGAGCACCCTCAGAAGGTGCGGAAGCCCCATGAACTCCCTAAACCATACATCCAGCAGCCAAAACCACCTGGGAATGGCCAACCAATACCTAGGAGTGCTGCTGTAACTCCGAGTTCACACCAGCATCTCACACTTCATGATTGGTTGGGTGTTGTTGCCTATTTCTGTTGGAAATAACAACTCCAATCTCCTCCATGCCCTCCTATCCAACTCCAAGGTTTTTTAACAAAGTTCCAGACAAACTCCTACAACTCCTATATAGGAGTTACCTAAGTCCTATAGAAGCAGTTGGAGACAGATAGAAAGGCTGGACTTGTGTCTAATGGCATATCAGTACGCATTTCTTATGTCATTTCTTTACCCTATCTTCACTTCACTCTCATTCCATAACTTCGTGCCATTTCCTCTTTGCTTTTACTATTCCCTTATAGAGATCGCTTGTTTCGTTTCGGAGTTGATCGGACTTTGCACTCACATCTTCACCTACCTTATATATATATTCCCTTTCACTCCTGGGCTTTCCTCAGTCGTTCCTGCTACTCCTTGGGCAGTGGCTGAGGTGAGTACCAGTTTTGCTTTACCTTATTACTGTTGCTGATTAGTGTAGTGGGCAATCACTGCCCTTTTACTTAGGTAAATATAGTCATTCCTGCTACTCCTTGGGCAGTGGCTGAGTGGGCAATCACTGCCCTTTTACTTAGATCTTTCACAATTTCAACCAGCATCAGCCAATCTCCCAGGAAGAAGTTGTCAAGCACTTTGCCAGCAAGTCAGATGGTGCCTTGATATTTATGCAGTCAAGGTTATCACGTCATCTATCCAAAGCTGGACATGAGGCAGAAAAAAAGTGGCTCAATTCTAACCCAATAGCACTGTCTTCAAAGCAGATGAGAGTGGTCACACAGCCAGATGTTGAGAAAGCTTTGATTAAGTGGGTCAGGCATATGAAAGAAAAGGGAGAACATGTCTCTGGTCCTATGTTAGTTGCCAAATGTGAAACTTTTGAGAAAGCCCTTGATGTGCCAGAGAATGAAAGGTTGAAAAGTGGTGGATGGGTTACAAACTTCTGTTGAATGTGATTAAACTCAAAAATCTAAGGATTAGATCTATAAAACTGAAAAATTTCAGTAGATATGGCTTGAAGGAATTTCACTGACAGGGAGAAGCTGGATCTGTTAATCAAGTGGCCGTTGAGAAAGAATGAGAGAGGATATTAAAAATCTATGAAGAATATCAGCCAGAAGATAATCTGAATTTTGATGAGACAGGCTTATTTGGATTGTAAGAAATTTACTCGACTTGATTCTCATATGCTGAACATGGTGGAAGCGCCCCACCAGATCATGAATTGGTCACAAAACAGATGTTGGGCAAGAAAGCAAACAAATTTCAGATCACTATTGGACTTATATGCAATGCCACTGGCACAGAGAAGTAGCCACTCTTTTATATTGGCAAGTCAATGTGTCTTCGTTGCTGCGGGAAGAAATCACCTGTCAATCATGGCTTTTGGTATTGCAACAATAAAACTGCATGGATGACTGCAGCAATCTTTGAAGAGTAAATTTTCTGTTTTCTGCTTTATTCATTAATGTTTATTAACAAAATTCTATTGGAAGGTGGATTAAACACTACGATAAGGTGTTCTGTGATCAAAACCGAAATGTTTGTCTATGGCTAGACAACCTTTCAGGTCACTCTATCAATTACAAGCCTATAAACATTCAAATCAAGATGTTTCAACCTAATATGACATCTTTCATTCAGCCCCTTGATGCCAGTGTAATCCATTGCTTTAAAGCTCACTACTGATGCAAGTTTTGCACCCGGGCAATTGAACGGGATGAAGCAGGCGATGTTGACATTTATCAGATCGATCTGCTTAGGGTGGGGTAATTAATGTTATGAACCACTTCAGACCCCCTTTCTTCTCAGTCATGTGACTCATCACATGACTAGGGCCCAGACCATGACATCATATGATGTCATACCTCATGGCTGGCATGCCCCTTTAATCTCTATTAACCCTGGTGGGAATCCTCTCACGATCGTGTACCTTAGCTAGCCATGTATAGTAGTTTATCCCACAGGCCCTATGGTCTGTGCACACCTGTCCATAGTATATAAAGCCAAGTGTCTAAGCTGGCATCCCTAGCTTTGACAACTTATTATCCCACTCCTAAACGGGTGATTGGTGTGCTTCAGCTCATCCTCCCCTCCTTCTTACCTTGCCAGGCTCAGTAATAGCCTGTGAAGCCGAGGCCAGTGGTGTGTTGCTCCTAGTGTTCGCAACAAGACTAAAGTACACAATCATGAGATAGTTCCCACCAGGGATAACGGAGATTAAAGGGATGTGCCAGCTATGAGGCATAACATCATATGATGTCATAGTCTGGACCTGGTCATGTGACAAGTCATGTGATGAAAAAAAAAAAGGGGGCTGAAGGTGGTTCATAACAGCAGGGGCATCAGGCATAGAAATAGCCTCTGGCTGGTAGGATGTGGACAACAATGAAGAAGGGCTGGACAAATCAAGATGTTCAAGGAGGGGGGGCACCAGATCAAGGGACTGGATGGTCTCAGCAGTGGGCTAGATCAAAAGCCAATGGGTGAGATCAAAAGCCTTGGTTATTGAATCAAAGGTAGGAGGCCCTTGAGTTTCTTGGTATCGCTGGGCAGGCTGATGAGCAGCAATGTGTGGATCAACAACAGAAGAAGAGAAAATGTAGGCTGGTGCTACAGCAACTGATGCAAACTGCATCTCATCCTCTACAAAAGAGAGGTATGGAAAGCATGACAACCATGCTCATGTGAGATGCTTGGAGTAGGAACTGGGATACCTTGTATGGGCAAACTTTGCATACAGACCTTGGGCACTGTAACTATTCGAAAGCTTAGTAACCAAACAAGATAATTGTTTTTGCCAAGAGTTGTAGTGTACATGTGCAAGTGCGCAAAGGTAGATGTACACAAAGAAAAGGGACTGAAGGGCTAGTCAACAGAAATACTACTTGGGAAGGGTAGTTCGAAACCTGGCCACTGGCAAAAGTGATTGCAAACATGCTCTACTACAAACAGCTTAACACCAATCTTGAGATTTCCATCACTAAAGAGGTCTTTCCCCTTTCCAACAACACTATGTAGATAATGCGACAGTCAGCTTCAGCTGCTATGACAAGAGAAACAAAGACTTATGGGTGAATTAAGATCTGAGGGTCAGTAAGCAGGCCAGAACTGCCTGCACGAGAATGATCAACATCAATGTTTGGCTACTGCTGATATTGCTTGGATACCTTGGTAATCCGAGATATAAGCTAAGCCACCGGTCTTGATGTACTGTATATGTTGCATGAAAACCAAAAATTGAGTGAAGTCATAGCCCAGTTCATCCTTCTCAGGTAGAGGAGTCAGATCACCATTATGAATATACTTGATGAATGGTTTATCCTGGGGGATTAATTCCTTAGCGAGATATGGGGTATGGACATTGCTGGCATTGGATCCCTTTGTCTTGCTGCCAGTGCAACTTGATGTGATGGCAAGCAGAACACCAGCATCCACAAAGTGCAGTCATAGGATGACAAACGGAAGAGGTACAGATCCCTGGGCTATTGAGTGATCAATAAAGTTGTATGTGAGCTTCAGAAGCACCTTGGCCCAATAAAGGATGTTAGCTTCACAGCAGAGTTTGTCAATCTCATCAGAGACATTGAAGCAGATGAAATGTGTATTGGGCTTGACCCCAGATGGTAATTTCTGAATATAAAAATGTTTGATAGTGATGGCCTGAGATGACTCAGACCCAATCCCAGTAGGACACTTAGTTCCAAGCATGAGACGCGTGAGCTGAGCCATCTTGAATCCACCGAACCCGATCAGGCTGCTGTGTGACCCGTCTAGCCACATCTGCCCAGCAACCAATTTGACAGACTTGAGACGGTAAGACCACTTTGATGGGTCTGCAAGAATTTGTGCCACCGAATGGCAAGGAATAGGATAGAACTCTACAAGATCATGTTTCACTTTTATAACTAGGCTACTTGTTAGTTGAATTGTATCCGGTGCAAATGGCTACTTACCGTCAGCGGCACTTGGACTTGCGTTGCCACCAAATTCCAGTGTGTCTTGTAAACGATTAGGGTTGGGGGAGTGGAAGTCTACTCATTCTGAGTCTGACTTGGAGCTAGCTGGCTTCTTAGATAATGATTTGACTGCACTACTAGTACCTCATACACCGCTCATGTGTACACAACTCTGTTGAATACGGGGAGGTGAGATTGTCTAGGTGAATAGATTAGCAATAAACCAATGGACAATAATGATATCAAACATACTAGATCAACAGCCTCAACTGAGTTTGAGCATGCAGGAGCCAGACTAGTACAGATGACTCGAGTTCCACACATATTGGGGGTAGTGGAATTCTTTGTAGATGAATTGGCACATATGCTTGGCTTTGGTGAGGAGAGGGAAGGGGAATTGGATTCTTCATTGGAAGTCACAGTGTTGGTGGGTTCAAGAGGTCTTGTTACAGCTTGGACCTGAGAAAAAGTCCGAGTAGGCACCACCGAAGTTGGAGTGGGTGAAATAATGGCAGGATAGGAGCGGTGGGGACACTCGGGGCTTTCAGATAACCTTTCCATGAATATCTCATACTCACTCCACTGCTGTGTCGGGACAATGACAAATAACATGAATTGCTTTGATTTGAATACCGGATTCTTTGCAGACTTGCGAGATACCCGAGATACAAGGCAATCCTCATAGAAAGATGGGTCATGCGGACATTCATATCCTGCCAGGTAGACCCAAGATACATCACGAATGACAAATTCATTTTCATGCCATGGAAACTGAGGGCTAAAGGCCTTGATGCAAGGGATGATGACTTGAAGCACCATGTGAACGAGCTGTGGTGTAGTGACACATGCATCAATGCCACGCTTTCCTTTACTAATGTTTTACAAAACATTGTCAGTTGTCTAATAGCGTATGTGAATTAATGCTTATGCTAAATGAAGTTCCATGTGAGTGAGTCTTTCTGGGCCCACTGCCTTCATGAAGTGCAGTGATGTCAAGCATGATTGTTTCAGCAGGGGGGGCAACAGGAGCAAACAAGAGACGTGCCCATTGCTCCCGCTCAGACACATACTGTGCGTGTTGTGGGCCATAACCCTGGGCAAGGACCACAACCGCCCACATTAGCCCTAGAAGAGATATGGACCACGGGACCTCTAGACGAGCTTCCCACAGATGGCTGTGGAGGTAGTATAGGCACAATGGCAGGTGATCAGACAGTTGCTAGGAAAATGTTTTATTATGTCTCAATAATCCTATGGAAAGGATGTACACATACATTTGCACTGTGCTGCCATCACTGCCTGTCATATGGTGGTTAGATCAGGCATACTTTTGACAGTTGCCAAGTGGCCTGAGCCACCACCGGCGCTAGGAGTGGTTACTTTGGTTGGGACATGTCAGTTAGCATGGCAAACAACTTGTGACGAAGAGACTTACCTTTTGGTCGAACAGAAGTAGATAGCTTCTTCACATACCGCTGATAGCAGGCAAAGCAAACATAGTGTCCCAGGCAGACATTATCAATGGTAGCAATGTAAATCCAGGGATTCCCTTTCGGAATGAGAGTGCCACAAGCTGGGTGCTCACACGGTAGATCTTCCCTAGTGACAGCATCCTCAGTGAACTGGGACACAAATTCGAAGTTAGACATTATGAGTATGGATAAGAGCGATAAACAGTTGCCCATGATATCCCCAACATTCAAGTGGACAGCATTTATATTGTAGCCTCAGAGCATGAAATCTAATGTATACAAATACATAGATCCTGAACGGACTGAAAGTGCCGAGTGAGTCAAACACTGTCAGAAGAAGCTAGCTATGAAAGTACTGCGATAAGAGTGAAATGATAAGGGAGTACAAACATCGCAATGTAAAAACCTGCCAGGAGTTTGGAAGTGGGCATAGGGTAGTCTAGTTACCACAGGAAGAGCAAAATAATGGAAGAGAATCATAGGAAGGATATAACTTGCCTGAAGGCATGTTGGGTTCAAGACGACCGGTGCAATGAGGAAGAGGGTCTGTTCTTGCAAATCTGCCAAGTATGTGGTACAGGTGAAGAATTCCTGGAAGTGGAATGGGACCTGAGGACAATGTGGCTTATCATCAGCTATTGTGAACCTGAATGCATTATCAACCTGGACAGAACTCACCTGGACATATTTCTGATTCGCTGCCATTGTCCTCAGAAGAATGGAATAGATTTCCAAGAAACTTGAGGCTGGAAATCATTCGGAGAGACCTACCCTTCTATCTGCTATCAATACCCAAATGGGATGATAAGCGTGAGCTTGGGCTCTGTGCAGATTCAGTGGTCCATGGCCAGGATCCCCCACCGGGATTAAAGGGGGCTTCAAGCCTGAGGAGATGACAGGGTTCATCCACCTCCCACTCATGTTGAGCTATGAATCAATGGAAGCCAACACATAAGTGTTATCCAGTCCAACACACACCTATTACTACTTACATGCCTTCACTGGTCGCTGGTCACCCCTCTCTTAGCCCCACTCGAACAGATTGAGCTGCACATCAGGCGGATGTGGAAAGCTCAGCTCACAGATAAGCAAATACTTGCTGAGCTGTGGAGATCTATTGACACAACACAGTACAGTATTGGGTATGTCATGGTGCTAGCAGTACTTACACCCTTTGCTAATGTGATACGATACTTTACAGACTCACAAAGTTGGTTCAAATCCACAAGAACCTAGGGCTTAAGCGAACACGTGAGCAGAAGCACACACCCGATTCCATCCACCCTGCAATGATGGCTTTGCGAGCAACATACCCACTGCAGGTGCATGCGAAATGGTGAGCTTACTGTTCCATGAATGGGACTTTTGTGTGTCACGGTAAGAAAATCTCTTGCGACATTACAACAGCCGCTCACTGATGATGTGACAGGAACATTGTCCGAGAATATTTTGCAATTCAAGAACCTGAGCTAGTCAACGTAAGGCTGGCTGACTGCAGCACCGTCGGTTTTGGGCAGCTGGTGTTAACGACATATGGGCTGTAGACCAGCATGACAAGTGGCTGCGTTTCAGCCTTGCGCTTCACACTGGCATTGAGCTGTTCTCAGAACGTATTCTGTGGATGAGAATATGGCATTCTAACTGCAATCCACAGCTTATCCTTTCTTATTATCTCCAAATGGTGCGAGACTTAGGCTGTGAGTTATTTTGTTGCTATCATATTCATGCTGATCTTCTGTTAGCTATCCCTCTTGTGACACAAAGCAATTTGGGTACCAAGAACTTTGGGATTGCGAACGCTCAAACGCTGCTCTGGCAGATCTATGACCCAGCACTCTCAGGGTACATTCAGCACCACTGGATGCATGCGAAAAAGAATGTTACTCCCGAAATTGTATGGTCCCAGCTGCGCAGGTGCTTTACCCCTGGCTTTGAGAACATCCTGAACAGCGGAGTGGAGTCCAGCTTGTATGATGCAGACAATACCTTGCAGCGGTATGTTTCCATTCATGGTTGTGCTCTGTACTCACAAAGAAAAGCTTGGTATTCCAGTGGCTTTTTATTCCTTGGTTGCAGCAAGAACTCAATACATATGTTGATTGAGTGAACAATACAAGCAAACGTCAGGATCACAACAAGGTATGGCTGTTGACCAGATGCTATTGCCGAGGCTAATCCACTGCTCTAGGTCCTGCCGCACAGCGTTCCTATATGAATTCACACTAGACCTGAAGATTATGGTGCCCTTAACTTCAAGGTATGCAACATGCTAGTGTTCTGGGTAACTGGGTTGACAGGATCAATAGGTGATAGTCATGCCTGAGGCCCTTAATTCTGTCTGCAAGAAATACATCAATCCAACACACCCCGTCTTCGAACTTGTTCCAGCCACGTTCAACACATTCATTGCAAAGACTTATGATGCTTTAGGCTCTCCTCCTATGTCCTGCACATCTGCATGGGATATGTATCAACAACTCCTGACTGCAGTTCAAGCCCATGCATTGACACCACCTCTCCTCGCCTCTATTACCACTTACTCAGACGACTTGGACCTGGACAACCAACTGGAAATATTACCTGACCTACAGGAGCTCCCCTTCTTTGAGACTGCGACAGGGTATTACATGGGTGGTGTAGGTGGCGGGGTTGGTCTTCGTAAGTACACCACTTTATTGTTCTCGATCCACTCATGACATTATCAGAGGATGAGCACTTCAGACTGCTTGATGAATTGGACTGGGAAAATGAGCCAGATATCAGAGATGATATTGATGGACCACCTGCTCTGTGCCTCTCTGATTTCTCAGACGAGGACCCTGCCAATGATGATGATATAGACAACAACTAACATGTGTTACACTTGATCCTGATGTTATGATTTATCGTTGTACTCTTTTCCTTTTGTTGGACTTATCTCTCCTCGCTTAGTTCTCTTCATACTAAGCTCGTAGCTCCTCCTATCACATATCTGATTCTTCTGCTTTCTAGAATGTTCCTCACTTACTCAGTGAGCTTGTTTAGCTATTGGCTCGCTGACTCAACGATCAGTCAGCCATTGTTCTTTCATGTTCTTTTCCTTTCTGTTGCGAACTACGATGAGCACACACCACCAGCCTCGGCTTCACAGGCTATTACTGAGCCTGGCGAGGTAAGAGAGAGGGAAGACGAGCTCACGCGCACTAATTACCCACAAGGTAGCAGGATAACAAGTGGTCAAAGCTGGGGACACCAGCTGAGACACTTGAGTTTATATAGTACAGAGGACGGCGCATGGACCATAGGGTCCGTGGGATAAACTACTATACATGGCTATATACAAGTACACGACCGTGAGAGAGTTCCCACCAGGGTTAACGGAGATTAAAGGGGCATGCCTGCCATGAGGCATGACGTCATGTGATGTCATAGTCTAGGCCCAGTCATGTGACAGGTCATGTGATGTGAAAAGAAAGGGGCGTGAAGATGGTTCATAACATTACCCCCCTTTGCTACAACTCAAGTTCCAGATGAGTCATTGCAAACGGCATACCAGCTTCAGGGCCGTAAACAGTGAATAGGTGGTTTAACTTGTCAAGAGTGAGGCCACACATTGGGTGAGGGGCGGATAGGTAGGCATAATGGAAGGCGTCAACCATGTCCCTTGCATTGTCAAGATGGGAAGCCAGTTCCCACATGTCATCCATCTTGTCATACCCCTTCCAGCGAACGCAATATTCCAACTTTCCCCATTTCAAGCGGGAGGCAACGACTGCCTCAACCTCGTATTCAGGGTGGCCTTCTTCTGAGACCTTGATCACATCAGGGCGAGAGATCGGCTGACCAGGCAGCGGGGATCGGTAGAGCTTCACCCCCAGTGAAAACTGGTCATGCAAAGTCATGTAATTCTCTGTTTGTTCATGATATAGCAAATATTTTTCTGTCAGGGTCTGTAAATCTATGCATGGGGTGTCCAAGCCCAGTTTGCCATGTCCCAATCCTTCCAACCCCTGCTGGGCTGCCTTCCATGCCATGGCATTATGGCACATGCTGCATGCCAGTTGGATATGTGCAACGGTGTGTGCATGGCAATCTCTTATCGGCTATTTCCGCATCGGAGTCTTTGCCACATTAAAACCCTCCCCTGTCCGAAAGATGCATCTCTGTCGACTCCCCCCATCGTTGCCCCCCAACATAATGGACTTCGCTCCCCCAGCAATCTAACTATATAGGATTCAGAACATTGCAGGTGTGCCCCCTTATCATATCCATGTGTAACTGAAGTTGTTTTATTGAGTTAGCATGCATATATGCGCAAGCAAAGGCACTCGCTGTAAGTAATGAGCACATCAATAGAACCGTGCTGATGAATTGCTAGGATACCTACCATGGCGAATTGCATTAGATACCATCAACATACCATACCCGCACCATATTGCACGCATTGCATTGCATCATTATCGCATCAATCCTTCGCTCCTCTCTATTGCTCGATTCACGCATCAAACATTCACTCTCAAGTTCTATTTATTGCACTCAAACTCTTGCATTGACTTTTTGCAAGGACTCATTTAGCTCTCTGTATCTCCTTTTATTGGTGTCGGATGGCCTGTAGCTTGTGTCGTAGGTGTGCTGGCTGGGATTGGGCCATGCAGTGTAGCGTTTAGTCAGCATGTGATTAAATAATCAACAATATCATGAGAGCGCATAATAGCGCAGACCAGAACCGAAGTGGGGTGGCACAATGGTCACAGAGGAATACATGCGAATTACTGTGATTGCATTAGGATGCAGTGAGAACCCATGCTATCTCATGCGACTGTATGATTTGGCTTTAAAAACATAGATTACCATTGAGGTGCATACCGTTGCATGCAATACTATCCCACTTTATGAGTAAATTATGCGACTATGTAGATACTACATGTAAACACATGGCAACATGAATTTGCATCATTTCACATGACCAGTTTTCACTGGGCTTCACCTTTGATACGTTCACAACCAGGTGAATCTTGAATGACATGGGGAGACGCAGTTCGACTGTGTTTGGAAGAACGCATTTGACCTCATAGGGCCTGAGCCACCATTGTGTTAATTTACGGGTGGTGTATGGCAATTTCAAATTGTCCATGCTGAGCCATACTTTATCTCTGGGGGCGTACTCGGGAGGTTCTGTTCTAGCAGAATCCTGATTGCGTGACATATGCTCGCGAGTCCGTTCCAGCACTTCCAGCACTTCCTGATGTGCACATCCCATGGTGGCGTGGAAGCTTCCAGCTAAGGTTTCCGAGGAACCCTCAAATCCCATTCTAGGGGAGTAGTTCCGTGTGACAGCGAAAGGGGAGGAACTGATTGATAAGGAAAGGGAATTATTGTGATGGAACTGTGCAAGCTTAAGGTATTCTGGCCATTGGTCCTGATTCTTGGCCACGTATGCTCACAAGTACTATTCCATTTCCCAATTGATGTGCTCGGTTTGTCCGTCCGTCT
>JBBPKT010000612.1:0-16153 GCA_038089395.1 Pulveroboletus frians | reverse complement strand
CGCATCTTAGAGCATAGCCAACCATCGACTCCCCATCTTTTCGGGCGTCATACTCTCCCTCTCAGGCATAGACGATGTCCACAGACGCACCGAAATTAACCGTCTCGTGACAACCCATCAGGGAACCTACCTTAAAAACCTCGAGCGGCCTGTCAAAGTCACCCATCTTCTCTGCTCAGGCGATACGGAAACGGACAAGATGAAGTACGCAGAAAAGTTCAACAGGCGCAAAGAAGCACACATCCATATCGTGTGGGAGGAATGGTTCTGGGACTGTCTCGAGTTTGGTGGTAGGCCTTGTCTTGATTTCTGGTACGACCACTCCGCCGATATGCTTTCAAAAGGTAGGTTCGACGAAAAGAAGTATCAGGTGAGTCGACCAAGACCAGAACGAAAGTCCTTGCATGAGAGTGAGTGCTATATACCACCCCTCATTGGTTGTTCTAGAATTCGTGTTGCTACACAGATCCAATGCCTCCACTTCCTACCCAAACCTTTGCTCCATGCTCTCATCCAAATCCGACGACACAGACAGACAGCGCCAATTGGCAAAGAAAGTCAAGGGTTGTTGTTCCCACTGGTAGTTTCGCCGTCATAGATAACATTGCAGCCGACGGTGAGGAGGAGGAAATAGCTAGTATCAACAAGCCAGTTCCTGCCGTCACCCTACAGCTCTGGCAAAGTCTCCTCAAACCTCGCGGATTCGAACTCGAGGGTGGGAAACTTGTCCGCAGCCCTTCAAAGTCGCAGGCTGCGCGATCACCTCCCTCAACACCTACACGGCGACATGTTCCATCGAATGCGCTGGATTGTAACGGAATCAGGGTCCAAGATGGGAAGGAAAAAGGGAAAGAGAGTGTCATATCGTCGTTCAGACGAGCAAACTCGTTCGCTCCTGTTCTTGCGAAGGAACCTACCGTCCGACAGCCATTCCGACGAAATACGACGTGTTCCTCGGTATGCCCCGGTGAAGCGGGAGGGAGCAAGTCACATGACCCGGTTCAGCCCGAAGGAGAGCCCATATTGACTCTCTTTGCTGGACACACTTTCCGCCTTCTTGGTGAAGCACGTTGTCAGAGCGTCCGATCTGCAATTGAGAATGGTGGTGGTGTCTTGACGGACGATGATGCCGATGAGCCAAGTTTCATTATCGTGAGATTGATAAGGTGCGTTCACCTCCGACTCGCTATTGTTTTAAAAGATGGACATTGGTGACATTGTTGGTGTGTTGCAGCGGCAGTAAGCTCTACCACGACGAATTTGACGACCACGCACGAACCAAGTACAGGACAGAATGCTGGCTCGAGCACTGTGTGTTCCACGAGCGAATATGTAAACCGGACGAAAACGTATCATTCACACCACTCGGGATCGCGATGCCAGCACCTGGTATGTCTACGTTGATTGTGTTCAACTGCTCATAGACATTGCATGCGGGTATAGGCACGGAGAAAATCAATCTTAGCTTGTCTGGTCTGGATCAGTCTGAGCTGTGTTGGATTCGACGTCTAGCGAGGACAGTTGGTTCGTCTTCTGTTCTTTCATCATTCGAGTTGGTCTTCAATTAGTTTTGTAGGGATAACCCTCGAGCCGGTGTTCTGTCGACGATCGACGCACCTTCTCTGTCCCAGTGGAACGGGTGCCAAGTTTGACAAGGCATTGGAGTGGCGGATTCCAGTCGTTTCCTTGGCGTGGCTGGAAGATATCGCAAGAACGGGAGCTATTCCACGTGTGGACGAGTACCTCGTTGGTGGATCTCATATGAGAGTATCTGTCGATCGAGGGGACGGTTCCACGTCTGCTCTGCGCGAAGGTCTAGTTCTTGGGGTCGGAAGGGACAAGGGCAAGGGTAAGGAGAAGGAAGTGGAGATGGAGTACCAAATGATGGACATCACAAATGGTAATGCTCCCTGGTTCTCTTTTGTGTCGCACGGCGTGACTCGACTCCCCCAGACGGTGCACCCGACCAACCGCTGTTCGTCAAAAATGCAGCTCTCCTCCAAGATGCCAGCTCACAGAACCGAGGGCCGGACGCTCGGCATCGTGACATGATAGTGGGGCCGGTGTCTCCCGCGCGCAACGGACTGTTTGGTAAGGCGAGATTTCTGACGCACAACTCGGATCCCCCAGAGGAAGCCAGGCCCGCGATGTCATCCTCTCCCGCCCCGCCTCCACAAAGCAGCTCTCCGCCCCTCTTCGGGCCCGAATTGCCTCTCGCGCCTACGCCTCCTACGCTCGCGTCTGTAGTACCTTTGTACGCTACCCCAGTGCGCCAACCCGCCAGCTCGAATCACGGTATCGACGCCGACGCTCAACCCCAAGCCCGAATTCCATCTTCGAGGTCACCTTCCCCGATGAAGCTCCTCCCACCGAGCTCGCTTCCCTGTACGCTCTCCGCGTCCTCACCTTCTGCATGCCTCCCGGACACAGATGCCATCACGAAAATGCTCCACAAGAGCTTGACGTCACTCCTCGGTAAACGCCCCGTTGCGGAGGAGGACGAGGCGGCGACGAGAGATGCGGCCGGAGCGGGAGGGGTGGGCGGTGCGAAGAAGGGGAAACGGGTACGCCCAAGTGGTTCGTCTAATGTATGTTGCATCCGTTGCGTTCCTAGTTTGCTCTCACACTCATGCCCGTATTTTGTCCCCCATTATTTTTCTGGTGCTATCGCTCGACGTCGGTATTCAAAAGCAGATAATATCGCGCAACGGGTCTCTGGAGAACGCCGATGCCCACTCGCCCCACCGTCCTATCATTTGTCAGCCTCTCCTCCCACCACCACCACCACTGCCCCAGCCTCAGCCAGACCTCGATATGTGCTTCTTCGACGAGCTAGGAATAGATGAATTCCGATCGGCGGACGAGAGCACGAGGGTGATGTACGAGGATCCGGCGCAGGCGGAGGAGAAACGACGGTTGTTGAGAATGGTGGGTGAGGTCGAGATGGAGGCTGCTGAGATGGAGGTGGAGGTGACCGGGACGAGGAGACCCATGGGTCGGACACGACGGATGAAACGCGCCAAGATTTCTGGATAACAGCCTCTGCACATGATGACGCGATACCTCTTACCCTCTCCTCACCTTACTACGGATGCCCACGCCCATGATGGATGTAATGAATACTGTTGCGTTTACGAGACGTGCGGCACAATCGATGAATCCCTCTGCGAGCGCACTATTATGGAGACTTGAATGAGACCCTGCTGCATTCCTTTCCTGATACGATACATGCTATTGCTATCAGACCGCATCAAAAGAGCGGCCTCCCGACGTCCTGTGACCTCCCCTCTCTTTCTCGCCCACTTTATTTCTGCTCCTGAATAGATACGTTCTCCCCTTGCGGTGAGTGGCCTTTCCAGAGACCTAGTTCTCACTCGGCGTCAGCGACCGCCCGGCGATCAGTCAGGCTATCCGTTGCAAATGCCACCTGCGTAAGCCACGATCAAATCAGCCCGGATCAGAACATTCAGGATGCGCTCCGCCCATTTTCTTTTGGGGCTCATGTCAACTTAACTACCCTGCAATTTCCTTTTTTGGTGGTCCTCATCCATCGGACACCTAAAGGGGAACGGGCTTAGTCTGTGCGGGGGGCAGGCAAACCCCGAGCGGGGAGAAAGGAAGCTTCTTGTCCTCACCAGATGCTCCTGCGGGCCGACCAGGCACGGAGTGAGCCTTTTCGGGTACTCCCATACGGTTCACCGTCATCTACCCACCTGGTGCCAGTCGGAGTCCCTCGCCACCATGCACAAGGCATCCGATAGGAGACGAATGGTTGACGTTTGGGTCACCAAGCAATAACGTTACCGCCAGCGGGGGATCCGAGTCGCCCGGAAAGATATCATATGCGCCCTTGACTGCAGAGAAGGCACTGCGGTGCCGCTATCCCCACCAGTGCGCCTCAGTGTCACCACTTAAATTCGTAGTTCCTATTGTATCCGGGAACTCATAACACGCATCCCATTGCTGCCTTTTTCTTCTAGAGGTTCTGTTTCTAATGGCGTCCTCTTCACAGGCGATCCTCGAAATTCAACGGAATGACTATGCCAGTCGTGTGTCTCTTCCCACTTCATATCGGTTATTCTCACATGATGGATTACAGTCGCAGTTGCCACTTGCATTGCATATGATTACGGTAGTATCCTGTTGTATGTGTGCATGCATAAGGCTCACCTTGACGCTGCCAGTCCTCACATTTTCAAGAGAGGTATGGTATAGCATTTGATTCTACGTTCGGGTTTTGCATAGCCCCGACTCCAACTGACAGTCCTTGTCCAGGTAGAATACATCTGGGTTCGTAGGCAATGCCATCCATGTATAGTGGCTGACATATCCCCTGATATCGATATCATGGCAGAACAGACCTTGGACGATGGTATCCATACTCTTTGTTCTTGTGTGTATAGAACTCTCTTGACATCACACCAAGCTGACTGCCATCCCAGGTTCGTTATATTGGTCTTGGCTCCTTCATGTGTGTTGTTGGATGTTGCAAGTCATACATTGAATGCTAATCCCTGATTGGTTCACCAGGCTTCTCGCGTTTTGTATGTTTGGAACTCGACACCTGTAGTGCACCGAACTGACCGGTGCCATCAAAAGGGGGATCTTCCTTTATTCCTGGTCCTACAAAAGTGTGTTTTATTGCATCCCTGACAACCGACCCATCAATTGCTGTCTTCCAGGTGTGAGTGACCACTGTTCACTCCCTATCAGAAACCTTGGACAGTCAGTGTTAATTCAACAGTTGTAAGTTTTATCATGCTTCTCATGTCAGCTCAATTCGGATATTCTTCCAAGGTTGGGTACTTCAAGTGATTGAGCACTGGGGAATCTTTGCATTTATTTGTACGGCCGATGGTGCGTCGTTATGTACCGTGATTCCAGATGAAACAAAAGAAACATTTCATCATGTGGGTTGCAGCTGTGATGATCCTACGTGTGTGGGCAATGTACAGTCGATCAAAGTTAATCCTTGGCATTCTCCTCACTTTTTACATCGGGGAGGTCATTCCTTCGGGCGTTATTTGCATTATTGACACCTTCCCGGAGTACTCTGCAGGTATGTAAAAGCGAGTACCAATACTTTTATTATCTATTGATAGTGCTGTCTTGGCATTGCAGCAACCGTCGCTCAAACTGGTAGTGTTTCCCTCTGTGCCGAGGCACCTTTTGCCACCTGGAATAGTATTTCTTCTATCAGCCAACTTGTTCATTCTGGGGTGGTATGCACGCTAGTGGTCCGCCAGTTTATGCGCGAGTCCATCCAAACATATAGGGTTGCGAAGCACTGCCAACTCAACCAGTTCATGAACTTGCTTGTCATGGAAGGCGTCCTGTATTTCCTTCTGTACGTCTTCATCCCTTCATTCCATCTAATATCGAAAGGCAACACGGCACTGACCGTCGTCTCTCCATGACAGTATATTGGGATGGAACCTTGCGAATGTCTTGTTGGCGTTTAAAATAATTCTGTGGCGAGGACCGCAATCCGTCCCGATGTTCCTTGTGATGGATCTTCCACTTCCTGTGCTAACGCCCCGATTTATACTGAACGTACGGGAACTGCACGCGAACAATGTTCGACGTGGAACTGGCAGCGGGATTGACTCTGGATTTGGGCTGTCCGAATTATCTATCTATGACGCAAGCAGATCCGCGATCGTGTTTGTAGATGGGGAATTAGAACTGGGCGGGGTGGTATCGACGAACGAGCACACAGCGTAGTCTCATTGTCAACAACGGACGGTTACACCAGAACATTTCAATATACGGATGGGTTTACAGACAGGTGGTTTAGCATCGGAAGTAACAGTTCTGTTTTAGGGTTGCTCCCAACACATGTAGGAATATGGGTATCGCACCATTCACGTCGACTACACCTCGATCTGACCCCTGCTATTACTATCATCACCCTTGATCCTCACCGGTAGCCCCGCAAACTTTGTCCGTAGCGCCTCGTACTTCCTTCTTTGCGCTGCCGACACACTTGGCCCAACCTTGTCCACCGCATGCACGAAATCCGCCGCCGTCACCGTTATCCTCGGTCCTGCCCGCTCTCCTTCTCCCCCCTCCATTTCCTCAAGTGACCCCAACAGACGTCTCAACGCAACCACTCCGGCTTCTCTCACCACAGCCGCTAAATCCGCCCCACTATACCCCTCACAGTTCTCCCTCACCAACGTCTCCGCACTTTCTCTCACATCCTCCTCACCCCCATTCGCCACCGGTACCCTCTTCATCAACGTCCTCAAAATCTCAACGCGTTCAGAAGGACTCGGAAGATCGACATAGAGTAACTTGTCCAGGCGTCCGGGTCGGACCATCGCAGGATCGATCATGTCCGGCCGGTTCGTCGCTGCGATAACATAGACCGATTTACGTGCGTCTAGGCCGTCCAGTTCGGTAAGGAGTGTGTTGACGACGCGCGCGGACGAATCAGACTGTCGTTTTCAGTGTTATATACGGCGAAGCGTGTGCTTGACGCACAAACTGTAAATAAAAGAGAGGACACATACCAGACTGTCATCTCGTCTCGGTACCAGCGCATCGAGCTCGTCGAAAAAGACGACACAGGGCGACGATGCACGTGCCCGCGAAAACACCTGCCTGACCGCTCTCTCGCTCTCGCCCACATACTATTCCGACAGCCGGTAAATGATGTCATCAGTGGAGAAACCCATCGGCGACGAATAAAATCCACCTTGTTCAGCAGTTCCGGTCCCTTCACACTGATGAAATTCGCTTTCGACTCATTGGCCACCGCTTTCGCAAGCAAGGTCTTACCACACCCGGGGGGACCCCAGAGCAAGACGCCACACGCAGCCTCGATTCCCACTGCGCTAAACAACTCGGGCCGTCGGATGGGCTGGACAATCGCCATCTGGAGCTCTTCTCGGATCCCATGCAACGCACCAATATCAGACCACGTGACATCTGGGACCGTCGCGAACCCTTCCCGTTTAGACGAGGGCTGGACTTGGGCGAGTGCGGCCTGGAAATCGGAGGACGTGATACACAACGGTGCGAGTTGGGATTCTGTCAACGCGGACGGATGCGCGTTCAGGAAATGTGCAATGGAGCTAGAGGAGAGCTGGCTGACAAGCGATGCGAACGGTCGAGTAGAGCATGCAGGAGGGGTCGGTTCTGTCGTTGGCGTGTGAGGTGTCGAATCGATGGCCATTGGAGTATCGTTGCCATCGGTTACCGTCTCCGGCGCCTCTGGTAGGACAAGAGTCCCTTCAGAGAGTTCTCTAAATATTCGTTTTACGGCAATAACGCCTGCTGCCCCCGTCAATGCCGACAGATCCGCACCGACATACCCGGGGGTTGCCTTTGCGAGGGATGCATAATCGAAATCGCCCTCGAGTCGAAGTCTGGCACACAGCACGCGGAGTATTCTGTGTTTGTGCACGTGAGGAAACGCACTTGGTTGGGGAGAAGGGGGCAGCGAGTAACTGGAAAACTGACTTGTTTCGGGCAACCTCGTCGGGTACGCCCATGCTTATTTCGTGATCGAACCGGCCAGCGCGACGCAACGCTGTGTCCAAAGAGTCGGGTCGATTGGTAGCGCCAATAACGATGATCGGCTTGTTTTCCGTCTTTTCCCAAGACATGTCTGTAAGACGTTTAGCCATACGGTTCTGGGATCATTGAAGTGGAGGTGAGCCGACCATCCATGCATGTCAAGAACTGAGCCACGATCCGTCGCTCCATCTCCCTCTGCGCGCTTTCTCGCTTAGGGGTGATGGCATCGATCTCATCAATGAAGAGAAGACATGGTGCGACGCGCTGCAGCGGTCCATCATTAGCGGTATTGATCAACGGTACCACCACGGCGTACCTTTGCCTCTTCAAAAGTGTCTCTCAACGTCTTTTCCGATTCCCCCGACATCCCCGACACGATCGACGGCGCAGATATACTAATGAAAGGCACACCAAGTTCCTACATCACGACACACGTTAACATACGCTTCTCGCGACAGTTGGTTTGAATTTACCCCAGCGACCGCGTTTGCCAACAGCGTCTTGCCACATCCGGGTGGACCATGTAACAACACCCCACGAGGAGGCTGGACCCCCGTGTGCAAGTAAATCTCAGGGTGACACAGCGGCATGGCGACGAGCTCGAGCATCTTTTCGATGCAGGACTCGACGCCCCCGAGGTCGGACAGGCGTGTCAGGGGTGGAGCGTATGTCTTGGATGTATTGCCCCCACTAGACGTCGCGAGCGTGGTCGTGCGAGGTCGCTTCGTCCCGTCATTATCTCCCGCAGTACGGCGTAACTTGCGTTTCGAAGACGGAGAAGGGGCATCCGCAAGTGTAGGTGCGGGTGGAGGGTACGTGCCCGTCGGTGGCACAGCTTCCCCAGCTTCCGCGAGCTCGGGCTCCTTGGCAAGTGGCGTCACATCTGCAGGTTGGGTCGATCGAGTGAGATATGGTGGAGGTGACGACGTTGCGCCGGTCACTGATGGCGATGGTTGTGTCGCTACGGCAGCGTTGAGGTTTAGTCTAGCTTTGCGATGCGCTGACCAGAGACCCTGCATGGATCTGTTGAGTGTGTTGGAGCCCTGTCTGAGCTCATGAATGGATTTTGGTTGTCTGCAAAGAGAGTGATGCTTACATCCATGCAGGCTTGTCGGTTTTGAATGTCGAAAAAATTGCACAGCCACGCCAACTGGCGAGCTGCTGTTCGTTCTTTCAAATAAAGTACAAGGGCAGTACAAAATTCAGAGTACTAGTCGAGCTGACACTTTTTGTGCGTTCTAAGTTGTGCATTCTAAGTCTATCCGAAAATTGCTCTACATTCCGTCAAACGCTCGCAGACTTGGACGATCTGCTCATCGGTGACGTTTGATACCGCAAAACGGACCCACCTGTCCCACCCCTCTTCAGGCTGGCTCAATGTCCCCTTCTCTGTCTGGTCCACCTCATAGAAAATTTGGGCAGGAAGAACGAGAACGCCAAGTTCCTTTGCCAAGCGCTCACAAAACGTGGACGAGGCTATGTTTTGGAAAGGGTGTTTGACGAACGCGTAAAAGGCACCTTGGGAACCAATTATCCAGTCCGACGGAAGGAACTTGCGAAAGAGCTCCTGACGCGCCTTCAATGCTTTGGCATTCGAGAGGATGGCTGGCCGAAGCTCCGATAGGAGTGACCCATCGGCGAGAGCTACTTGCGGGGGCCGAGGAGGGCAAACCTGGATGCAGTCGAGCGCTGTCATGATGTACTTTAGAAGCTCGGGAGAAGCGACGACTGCGCCCAGACGGTGTCCAGGAATGGCATACGATTTAGAGAACGAAAAGAGGTGGACTATGCTTGATCTCCAAGACCAAGATGAGTGCGACGTGTCAGTTTGAGTAGGGCAGAACAAGTTGTGTGGAGGAAAGTGCTCCACAAAGTCGCGATATGTCTCGTCAAGCACGAGTGCGACATTATTCTCTTGCGCGAGCTCTGCAAATTGCGCTATGAGTGCGGGTGGGTAGATCGCACCGGTCTGGCTCAGCAAGTTGAGCCTGAGAAGCGGCGAGTTAGAGGGGATAAAAAACTAACGGGATTACTTGGTGTGACTAGCGCGATTGCTCTTGTCCTGGACGTAATCAGATTCTTGCATTCCTCAACCGAGGGCAAAAAGCCTTGATCGGATCGAGTATGCAGTGGAATACACTTGATGCCGAGGGAATCGAGGCTCATGCTATCACGCGCAGGTCAAGTCAACGAATTAAGAGAAGATGAATGGTGTCGCACGGGTGACAGAAGTACCTGTATGTCGTGCATGAGAATTCGGACGGCTGCAGTAAAAGTTGCTGGGACTACCATGGTACAGGGAGGATCACCTCGTCCCCAGCGTCCGCCAAGCACATCATGGTTGCCACGAATGCCATGTTGCATCCACCTGTGATGGCGATGTCTTCGGCCGTAATGTCTGCGTTGTGCCCGTAGGCCGCTTTCATTTCCTGAGCAAGGGCAGCGCGTAACTTGGGTTCGCCAACAACGGGGCCGTAGCTCAAACACTGAAGAGACGAGGACGCCTTCACTAGGGCATCTAATAATATGCTCGGCGGAGGATATCCTGGGACACCCTGTGACATATCGAGTAACGGACGGGCGGGTGTGGACAGGTATGCCGAACCCCATGCTTTGGTGCGGGGTATGCTAAAATAATAGCATTCAGAACCAGAGCTGACTGGTAGAGGAAGTGGAAGACACACGGAGGCTGCAGAGCAGTGAGGACACTGTGAGAGAGCTGAAAAGCAAGATTGGGAGATTGTGACATGCTCTATCAGAGGGGCAGATACGAAGTAGCAGCCAGTGCGTGTAGACGTCGTCTTGTTTTTTTTTCCAGTAAGGCAGTACAATTAGAGCTAGTTCGGTAGCTTGAAGAAAGGTCTACAGGTATCGGACTATCGGATGCGAGTTGTGATCAGTAGCCTCAAAAGACCAATGAAATATTGAATCCTAGATTCTGATGTAACGCATCCTGTGAATATATCAGCGCTCGGCCGGCGGGATGTGTCACCAGTGGCTTGTCAGATAGGCTCGAAACTCAGCTGGACTCCGTCTGGCAGCTCTGTCAACACTACCTAGTGTTGCCGCAGAAGTGAAGTGACTTCACGGTGAATTCGATTCGGTTCGTTTGGGTGACACTTTCACACACTTCGTTGTAAACGAATTGGGAAGGAAGTAAGTTCGTTTAGTTCGGGAGGTGGGATCAAAGTGTCATATATTTAGTAGCAACAAGATATATCTAGAAAAGATAGCCCCTGTACATAGACTTCAATCTGTGAGTTGTGTGGATGGGATACAAGCAGCTCAAGACCCAGATATTGCTACATACACTTGAGTCAATTAATGGGGCCATGTTTACCGATTAACAAAACAGCGTGACTTGACTTCATTTCCAAAGTCTTCACCCATTTTATACTACATTGCACACCATGATGCCGCCCATACAGGCCATACCTCCTCCTTCTGAGATCTGGGTTACAGCTGCTGGTCACAATGGCACTGTACCACAGCAACACGTCTTTTCAATAATGGACCAATCGCAACCAGTCCCAAACCCAGGTGTGACACAACATCCCTATGTAAGCTCCCAAAGTCTCTAACTGAGCTCAGTAAACACCTTTAACATGCAGAGCCTCCCTGGGTCGTCTCAGGCTGCATCAGGACTTGGAGCAATGGCTGCTACTCCTGCCATCGCTCAGCAAGTTTACTACCCATCTCCGCATGTCTCGACAAGTCATGGTGCGTCTCTTCTATTAGCAGGACAATCACTATCAATGAGTTCATCCAACTTACCTCCTAGTGCTCCGCTTGCAGTACATCCTTTCCAACACACCCTGGTGTCAGATTCAGAACAATGGCAGTCTGCTGGGCTCCTTCATCCGCACTGGTCAACAGATCCATACATCCAACATATGCATGTCTTACCTAGGCCAGTGTTACGATTTATTGTTCTACTTCTTTTCTTATCTTCGGACTTATCTCTCCTCGCTTAGCTCTTCTCATGCTAAGCTCATAGTTCCCTCCGTCACATGCTTGTTTCTTCTTCCACCTTCTAGAATATTCTTCGGTTACTCATTGCTGTACTTCTGCCATTGGCTTGCTGACTCAATGCTCAGTCAGCCGTTTGTTCTCTCTTATTCTTTTCGTTTCTATACGATTACTCAGCATCTCCTGATCCTCATATATAAACCCCAAGTAGATCTCATGTACCCTAGCTTAGACCTACTTGGATTATAACATCCTATTCCTTTTCTTGTGTCTCCGCTCTACACCTGAGTGAGCACTTTAGCTCTTGCCCACGTCCTATCCCGATCCCAAGGGATTATCCCTGGTCCACCCGCTTCAATGGGTAGTCAACCGTCTGGCCTCCACCAGGACAAATCCTTGACCCTATCGTCTATAGGGTACCCCCTTGCCTCAGTGTCTTAGGATCTTACCAAGTCCGCGCTTGACCCTTTGGGATCAAGCGTAACAAAAGGTCTAAGCTCTCCTGCTGCGGTTAGCACCGCCTAAACCGCCACCATATCTCGACGAAACCCCCCTAGCCTTGCTGATAGGATCTTCGGACCTACCAGAGAACGACCACCTGTCGATTCCGAACCAGAACCCCAGTCCTCTGAGGAAGAACAACCTCCGTCATCACCAGACCTCCACGTTACTTCCCCCTGAGAACAACACGAAGATCAGACCCTCGCTACCCTATTCTCAGAGGGAGTGTCAATCCCCAGGGAACCAACTCCACTGTCGCCCACCCCTATCGCCACCTATCACACTCTCCCTAGACTTCTCGCTGATACTCAGCATCAAGTAAGAACTACCCGAATCCAACCTCCGATATGAAATCCCCTGCCACCACCCGCCCCACCAATGACCACCAAACCAACTGAACTCCGTCTTGGGAAACCAGATGACTTCGATGGCTCCTACGAAAAAGCCATCCCGTGGCTTAACTCTGTTCGATTCTATCTCCTCACAAATGAGGATCTCTACAACACTGACGCAAAAAGAATTGCGTTCACCCTCTCATTCATGAGAAGTGGGTCTGCAGCTACCTGGGCCAATACCTTTCGAACTCAGAAACTTGCTGACCCCACCACTGGATTTGGAACGTACAAGGACTTCCTGAAAAGTTTTAAGGAAACCTTCCAACACGAGGATACCATCGCAAAAGCAGTTACAGTCGAAGCTGAAATAACCCATACCCCAGATAACCCATACTCTGTGAAAACCCATACATTTTTCCATTTCCCATATTGGTTTGCATGGATTTTTTGTCCATAACCCATAACCCATAACCCATAGCATCTTTACATCTTCATAACCCATAATGTGTGTGAATAGGATACTTGATTAGGGAATTTTATTATATAATATCTTTCCTCCCATCCCAGGATGGCAAGAACAGCCTGAGAACAAGCCAACATCGTAGTCATGGAACCCATCGAAGTCCTGAAAAAGGGCTTAACAAAGCTTCATGACCAAATTCGGGATCGGAAAGCCAAGCTTGACGCTTCACTAAAAGCTGGTCAACCTGTCTCAGAAGTTGACCAAGATTGGCTTGACACTGATGGGAACCTGGTTGATGAAGAACGAGTAATTGAAGCCTTGAGTAATACCTCTGACTATGAACAGGATATTGAGAAATTATGTCTAAAGGACAAAGAAATTGTTTGGAAGCTAGAGGCACTTGCTAAAGGAAAGAGTGAGATTCCTTCGAAAAAACGGAAGTGTAGGGTTTCAATTTTTGATGACATCACACTTGGCACTGAGCATCTCATTTGTATAGGTCCAACTAAGAGTGGTTCTGCATCTACCAAGAAGTCTAAGCCATCTATGGAGGTTAAAAAAACAGGAAATGCAACATTGCAACAACGAATCGAAATTTTAGATTGGCATAATGAAAATGGTCGGGTCCAGACAAAAACGGCAGCCCATTTCCGAGATCTCTACCCTTATCTTGGGATTAAACAGCCACTGATCTCCTCATGGGTCAAAGATGAAGAGAGGTGGCGAGCAGAGTATCAGACAAATAGAGATTCTGGACCATCTACCAAAAGGGTTCGCCAGACACAACATCCTGAAGTCACGGAAATGCTCGAACTTTGGGTTTCGAAAGCAATGGCCGATGGACTAATTCTCACAGGCGAAGTCCTTCGCCAGAAATGGAGGACCTTTGCTAATCTTGCTGGTGTGCCAGAAGACGAACGGCTCACACTAAGTGACGGGTGGCTGGCCAGTTTTAAGGTGCGAAATGGATTGAAGAATATCAAGCGACATGGCGAGGCTGCATCAACACATCTGGACACCGCTGCAAAGGAGCAACTTCGTATCCAAAAGCTTATTAAGGAAGGTGGCTATGAGCGGCGCAATATTTTTAATATGGACGAGACCTCACTTTTCTATGCATACGTTCTCAAGTTACTGAATTTTATTAGTGTTAATGCTAATGCTAAACAATTATCTACAGCATGCCACCAGATCGTGGGCTTGCAAACAAGCAAAGCTCTGGAGTTAAGGGAAAGAAAATTCGACTCACATTTGCGCTCACTGCAAATGCAGATGGATCGAAGAAACTTCCTCCGTTCATTATCGGAAGAGCTTGGAAGCCACGCACATTCCAAAATAAGACTGGCGAACAACATGGGTTTAACTATTGGAGTAATGCCAAGGCATGGATGACTGCCGCACTTTATCAGGAGTGGCTGTTAGATTGGGACCGGAAGCTTAGAAACGAGGATCGGAAAATCGTACTTTTACAAGACAACTTTTCAGGGCATATCGTGCCGGACACCCTCACCAACATCCGAGTCATCAACTTCGAGCCCAACCTCACTGCACACGTTCAGCCCAATGATCAGGGCATCATTCGTTGCTTCAAAGCCAAGTACCGTGCTCAATTTATCCTACACGCTATCAATCTCTATGAAAGTGGTGTTACGCCGTCACAAATCTACGATATCGACCAGCTCGAGGCCATGCACCTCGCTGATGATGCATGGAATGAGGTAGATGCTACAACAATCCGAAATTGCTGGTGTAAGGCCAGGATCCTCCCTGACGTGAACACATCAGCGTTAGCTCCTCTCGTGCGGCCTTCCCTTCCCATCTCGTCTCTGGTCCATGCAACAGATATGCCACTTGCGTCAGGTGGTTCTCGCAATGGCTCGGACAATCCAATCATACATGCTGAGAATGGACTGATTGAAGCGCTGGATGAACTGGAGGCGACCGGTGTTCTCCAACGCTCCAACCGAATGGATCTTGCAGAGCTTCTTAATCCAGCAGCAGAGGTGCACAATATCTTTGATGCGACTGACGACAACATTTGTGATGCGGTTATGGAGGCAAAAGTGGCGCGGGAAGCAGATCGTGATGAGACAAGTGACAAGGTGGTGGGCTACAATGAAACTGATGTGCCGCGTCCCACACGCACTGAAGCATTTCAGGGGCTGATGGCATTCACAAAATATATTCAAGATTTTGATGACCCGATCCTGAAAAAGTTCAGGTCAATGGTACCCATGGTTGGAAAGAGATCACGCGCTCTTGAGATGCAGCGCACTACAAAACAGACAAAGTGTACTGACTTTTTCCAGCCCAATCCCAAGCTGCCATAAGATACTTTGTGTTTCAGACCAATGGAACAGATTGGACACATAGAATACAAAGCAATTTAATCAAATTTTTGTTGTTGGCCAGCCTCACTCGAAACCCATACTCTGCTAAAACCCATACCCCCAGACATGTCCCGAGAGGTATGGGTTATTACAGCTTCGACTGTAGGTGGATGCAGGATACCCGCATCTCAAAACTTTCTGACATCAACGGATATATTGCCGAGTTCAAAAATCAAGTCTCTCTCAGTACTATTGATGACGACATTATCCTTACCAACTTCTTCGCTGCTGGAATACCGGACCCCCTCCATCAACGTATCTTCTCTATGGACACCTCACCAGTTACCATTGATGAATGGTATAAGAAAGCCGTCCACTTCGTTATCCAGTGGGAGCGAGCTGACGCCTATAAGCGGAAGGGAACATATCACTACTTCCAACCTGCTGCGTCTTCTACCACCTCCGCAAAGGATCCAGATGCCATGGATGTAGATGTCGTCAGGATTGGCAAGCTAACCCCGGAAGAGCAAAAACGATGTATGACAATGAAGCTCTGCTTCCGCTGTCGCCAACCTGGACATATGTCCAACGCCTGCCCCACCTTCCCAAACCAAGGAAAGAAGAAGACCTTGGTTAAGAAAGTTGCCGAAACCTCGCCACTCCCTAAACCTAAACTCGAACCCATACCTGATGACGAAGATGAGGAAGACCCTCCTGAAGAAACCATCAAGAGGGTAATCTTCTCCGGATGGGGAAAGGGTTTTTAAAAGGAGGAATGCCCTTGATGCATGTTTCCTCCTCTAATCACTGTGTACTAGTAGCTAAAGACCCTCGTGCTATACAAATCCCCTTTTTCTTTGCTACTGATCAGAAAGCCGTCAAAACCTGCGCCCTTGTTGACTCCGGAGCCACCCGATCTTGCATAGATTGGGCTTTTGTTAAAAAACACCACATTCCGCTTACTCGCCTTCCGAAACCCATCCAGGTTTGGAACGCAGATGACACCCCAAACAAAGGAGGACCGATCAAAT
>JBBPKT010000611.1:0-16174 GCA_038089395.1 Pulveroboletus frians | reverse complement strand
GCACACGTGTGGCGAGCTCACCGCCGCACACACCGGCGCGCGCGTCGTCCTCGCAGGCTGGCTCCTTCCTGAACGGTACGCTTCTTACCGCGCCCGACGGTCCAGCTCACCCGCACCCAGCAAAATATCCAACGTGCTCTCGTTCTTCCCCATCAAGGACACCTCTGGCGTGACACAGCTCGTCGTCCGTCGCAACACGCGCGAGCCAGACCTCCCCTCCCTCTCAGACGTCCCCGTCGAATCATCCGTCCTCATCCAGGGCCACGTCCTCGCCCGCCCAGACAAGGACCGTCGTTCGGTTAGTCGCGCCTTACCCCCACACCCGCGCTCACACGTCCACAGTCTGCCACCGGAGACATCGAGGTTCAACTCGACGCCTTCACCGTCCTCAATCCCGCGTCGCCCGTCCTCCCCTTCTACCCTTCCGACGATCGCTCCCCGGTCGGTGTCCTTGTTCCCACCCGGCCCACCACTCACTGAACGTCTCTCACAGGTCAATGACGAACTCAGGGCTCGCTTCCGGTATCTTGATCTTCGCAGGACTGCCCTAGCAGAAAATATCAAACTACGAAGCCATGTCTCTCGCCTCGTCCGCGACTCTCTCCATGCCGACGGTGCGTGCTCTCCCCAGCGTATCCTATTCCCAATCCAACTCCACCTTCGTTGACGGCCAAGGCTTTCTCGAAGTCGAGACGCCTCTCCTACTCAGATCATCCCCCGAGGGCGCTAGGGAGTTCCTCGTCCCGAGCAGAGTCGGCAGATCTGCCTCCCAAGACAGCACCACTGCCCCCCTCTTCTACGCTCTCCCACAGTCACCGCAACAGCCAAAGCAACTTCTCATTTGCTCTGGTGCGATTGATAAGTATTTCCAGTTCGCCAAGTGTTTCCGCGATGAGGACGGCCGCAAGGACAGACAACCCGAATTCACTCAAATCGATCTCGAGATGGCCTACGTCTCCTGGGGCTCACCACCCCAGTCTCACAACGACGGTTGGCGAATAGGCGGTCATGAAGTTCGCCTCGTAATCGAGTCGCTCATCAAAAAGATCTGGCAGCAAGTCGAGGGCGTTCTCCTCCCAAGCTCATTCAAAGTGATGACTTACGCGGAAGCGATGGCACGTGTAAGCCAACTTAATTCACATACCTCCTCCTCGTCACATTCGCCATTCTCAGTATGGTTCGGACAAACCCGACACTCGCTTTGCTATGGAGGTGCCACAATAACCATCTCTTGTCACCAATGAACTAAACGTGTTGAATCCAAGATCGAGAACATCACGCCTCTACTTCCTCATCACCATCAAGTATCACTATCCACCCTTGGACAATGTCTCGAGACGCTCGTCGTTCGGCGCTCACAGAACCTACCCTTTCTTCGCGCGAATGAACGCTATCAGCCAACCGACGAACCTACCGTTGTGCGTCCGGAAGCGAGCGTATCCAGTCTGTCGTTCACACTGCCGTACAGGATCGCATCGTGGTCACGAGTAGCAATTTACTGACCTGGTTGTCTGCACACGAGTCCACCTCCTCCGCGGTCGGCCCTGAGCATCATACCACCCTGAACAACGTGCTGAGAATCAGCGTGGGCGATACCTTATATGTATCTAGACGTCCTGCAGTCCCTGAGGTGTGCGTGGCTTCCACTGATCTGTTCCACTTCTCACCCACCCAGGGTGGATCCACACCGTTAGGTCGGATACGGGCGCGACTGTCTGAGTTGGCGCAGAATCTCGGTCTGTCTGTTATCTCTGTTACCTTCCGATCGCTTCAATTTGTTTCAGGGGATTACGTCCCTCCGCCTTATCCACACTTTCTATGGGTAACCGAGTTCCCCCTTTTCACCAGGTCGGATCCAGACAAGGACTTTTTGGCGCGTGGTAGATGGACTAGCACCCACCATCCATTCACGGCACCCATGTGGGAAGATATCGAGGCTATGTATCATGGTCGTATCGAGCAGGTGATACAATTCCACCGGCAAGGACCTTTGACCCCCATCTGATTCCTGACTCCTCAGGTTCGAGGACAACATTACGATCTCGTACTGAATGGCACCGAAATCGGGGGAGGCTCGGTCAGGGTGCACGATGCCGCCATGCAGGAGTATATATTTTCTCATATTCTCCAGGTAAGGCCGGTGGCTCTACTGCACCTCGTGTAACAACCATCCGAAAATAGCTTAATGAATCCGAGAAGGCCACCTTTGACCACCTCGTGCAGGCTCTCCAATGTGGTGCTCCGCCACATGGTGGAATCGCGCTCGGTGGGTGTAGGCATCTCCGTCGGAATCGAACTGAGCATGCAAACGTGCATTCCGTTCAGGGTTTGATCGGGTCATGTCCATTCTTTGCAAAACACAGTCGATCCGAGATGTCATCGCCTTCCCAAAGACCAGCGCTGGTACCGATCCTCTGTTCAAGAGTCCGACAACCGTTGCCAAAGACGTCCTGTCTCAATACGGTATCCACGGCGACCATACTTGAACCATGGAAGGCACACAAGCTGGAATACAGTGTTAGGAAACAGGTGTACCTTGGCATCATTCATGTAGTACCTCTGACAATCAGATGGTTCGACAACTTGTGGGGGCGGCGTAAAGCTAGCGGTATGAAGTCATCAAATGAAACAGGGAAAACGGAAGGCAAGCGAACCCCCTGGGTGCCCTGAATCAGGTTCAAATTTTATTCGTGTCTATTGGTCACCTTCCGGGTATCCCGGGTATCGCAGGTTGCTCCAGTACATTATCCCCGACGCCCGGTGCTGGCAGTGGAGACTAGGCAACTTGCTCACGAAAATACAGGACCTGGCGGCAACCTGCAGGGAGGACGGGGAGCATGGCATCTTATGTGAACCACAGCCATTTCGCCCCCCACGTTCCCGCACATGTGGGATGTGGCTAAACACATTACAAGTGTTTTCTCTTCATTTCCAGTTTCCGTGCCTACTAAGTCATAATATCATACCATATACTGTCAACGCTGTCTGCCTTCCATCCTTGTTCACGCAACAAACAACCTACGGAAGGGAACGAAACCAAGGTAGGCTCAAACCGATTCATGCTGACCCAAGTCAAGCAGTATCGTATGATCTGGATGGGTGTCCAGAGCGATGCTAGACTCAATTGTCTGATCATGGTCATACGAAGGGATATTTAACGTGGCGACCAGTGAAGTTGAATGACGTGGCGTTTCATCCCCTTGACTTGTATCCGTACATGGGCGTCCACCATACCCTAAAGTACCCCATTCTTCTCGTTCAGAAGGCGACAGGGTGTCGCCGTTCACGTCGGGGGATGAAGCGAGTCTGGGTTCTGGTCTGCCTGCTTCTGAGTTTCCGGCTGTGTGTGCGAGATGGGATTCATCGATGACTGTCAAAACACTCCGGAGCTTTGAGTCTGACTTGCGTGAATGATGGCTCATCGAAGGGGGGTGAGATTGGCGACGTTTGATGGTTGCGGAAGGTGATGCTGACCGTGGGGTGGAGGCGGGTGATGATACGTCACTCCACTCCGAGGACGTGGCAGAGAAATAGTTGCCCGTTGGACCCCACGAGTGGTTGAGGACGTCAGGTGGTGAACCACTGGAAGGCGGTGTATTGGCTAGCGGGCTTGGAGATGGAGATGGAGCATTGGCAATGACGGCAAGTGGTGGAAGAATGGTGAATATCTGGTCGTCCGCCTGGGGCGGTCCGTACGAATCAAATGGATCGGGAACAGACTGGAGCATGGGTTCCAAAACAGGGTCGGAACTGAGAGAATGGAAGTGTGGTTAGAAAGACACTGCGGCGTGCGATAATACAGAGTACGTACGCTTTCGCAGTGAACTTATCAAACACGTCCATCGTCGAACGCACTGCAACACAAACCTGGGGAGAGGGTGAGAGGGAGGTTGAATCCACGCCTATGAATATACTTTTGCTTGCACCACATTCCAGACTTCCTCTTCATGCTCCATAATCTCGCGATAATGCTGAGCCTTTAGGTCATCGAGTTCGTCGACCTGTCGCTGCAGAACGGACAGTGCTTCCCGGAAGCTCTGGAGGTCTGGAAGACATTAATGGCGTCTCTGGGTCATGGGACGAAACGGACTCCTCTGCTTCCGGTTCATGTTGCTCGCTTCTGTCTGACGAATAATTTCGCTCTTCTCTCGAAGTGCTTTTTCATATGAAACGGAGCGCTCCTGTGGGAGATGAATGCGATCATCAGACAGCCGAACAAGACAGCGTACATGGACTATCGTTTTGTAAGTATCCAAGTGCTGACGCAATGGTTTTTCAAAACTTCTGTCGAGCGACTCTGCCTGAGGGCGAGGTCAGAGGGAGACCGATGCGGTGATTTAAACAAAAGGACGAACAAGAACGTGCCAGTGGTTGCCAATGAGGTGATGTAGTCCTGAAGCTGCTTGGAGCCGAGTCCCCGCTTCGTATGACGGGCCTTTCAGACTGTGATGATTCAGGTTTTCTATTTTCTTACGAGAGCAGGAATACTCAACGCACGTTGAACATTTTCCCAAAGCATCGGCGAATGCTGCGGTCGCATCGGACATGTGGAGCAATGCTGCGCGGTAGTTCGCACTACAGCTCATAAGCTGAGACCGGTGCATAAGAACAACTCCGTACGGTACGTAGGGAGAAGCAGTGCACACACACCTCATCATAGGCTTGTAAGCTTACTTTGAGATTTGCTCGAGTGATTATCTTCTCCGGGCCATCGACGCCAAAGTCGATGGCAGAAGCATGTGTCGCTTCTGAGAACGTGGGGGACGGCGGACCAGGTGTGGACGGGCGCTTTGGCGACAGCGTAAGACTGCGAAGTGAATGGTTTTTTCGAGGCATGGCTGCAACGGCGAGGCAAACCGAATGTTGCTGTCGTGGATGAGCAGCTCTAGGCATGCCGTCGTCTCTTTTTGGTACCCATCACATCACGCCCAAACGAGTGAAGTCGGTCCATTTTCAGCGACTGTCCTACTGTACTCTAATCTAACCTCGACCGACCACCTCACGGTCATCAAGCAGGAGTAGAACTATAAAATGATTGAGTATGTTGAGCCATTCAATGGCCTCCAGGACGTACGGGCTTCATGACTTGCCCACGCTCGACGAAATGTCGGACATCTTGTCTGGTGCATCCCGAAGGAAGAAGAGCTTCGCTCGCCGCTGTTTTGTTCCTTCGCGTTCACCCGCCTTCTGTCTGACCTTGATATCTTTCAAATGCGGAGAGTTGACAAAGAACTGCGTCTCAATGCCGGTCCGCTGAACAACGTTGCGCAGAACGAACGAGGTGTCTGGGCCCCGTCTCCGAACTGATATGAGCACTCCAGAGAAAATACCAGGAGCGTGTTCCGTCGTGACAGTGAGCACAGAGCCAGGGAGAAGTCGGTCAGGATGCCTCCGGGAGAACAGGGTTGCAAGCCATTCCCTCTTTTTGGGCTCTGGCAGACCTTGGCGCAAAAAAGCCATGAGACCTTTGCCTTTTCGGAGCGCATCATGCTGGCCCGAGGGAATGGGAAGCGGGGGAGGAAGGATGGCAATGTTGGAAAACGGATAGTCTGTGGGTGCGGAGGACAGCGACCTCGTCACGGACATCCATGCTCGATAGGCCTTGGCCATGATCGTCGTAGGAGATGAGGCGGCCTACCAAACATGGAAACATCACCGACACATCTGCAGACGATCCTGAACACAGGTGCGCATTATGTACAGTTTTAACGTTCAACGCAAAGAATACAAGGCAGAATCTATCTCAGACGTATAGAAATAGAGAGAGACAACATTCGCAGGGCTAAACGCGTCAAGTCACCTCGTGCTTCGTTTTGAATCAGTACCCGCGTCCCCGCCCTCTGGAAATGTATGGATAAGCGTGGCCCGTGTGGTAAATTCACAACAGCTCACCTCCCGCCAGCACGATAGGGGTTATACCCGTAGCTGCCTCCCCGATATCCACCTCGATATCCGCCCCTGTACACCCCCCGACCCCGACCTCGGTTGAAACCGGGAATATTAGTACGCTTGGCCGTTACCTAGTCATACTTGTCTTATGTTTTGCACACACTTATAATACGAGGTGCTCACTTTTATTAGCCGTCCACGGAACAGCGAATTGTCCATTGCCAACGCAGCATCTATGAAGTCCGGCTCGGCGAACTCAACATAAGCAAATCTGAGGTAGAAGTTGTTTGCACGACACAAAGAGGTTCCAAGAGAGGTCACACACCCTTTGGGGTGACCTGTGAATTTGTCGCACAGGATAGTCACTCGGTTGATCGTCCCGCAAGCTTGGAAATGTCCCTGTATCTCTTCTGGGGTTGCACCGTAATCAACCTGGTGACAGCCATTTGAGTAAAAGAAGAAGTGAAAAGCGACACCGGGCGATCAGACCCACGTTCCCAACAAAGATACTTCGACTGTCCGCAACAGCCTTATCTTCTTCAGTTTCCATTGGGACACCCTGATCTGTCGCAGCACCGCCCGCGGTACTTTGTGACTCTGCTGCAGCTTGCAGTTCACGCAGCTTTTTTGCCTCCCTCTCCATCTCCTCCACACGTTGTTTCATTAACTGAATTTCCTGTGAGGGTATTGAGGACTAGCTGTTGTGAATGAAGGGAAATGCACTACCTTGGACTCGTTTTCCTCGTTATCGTCGATAGCAGGCTCAGCACCCCCGTTCGGCGCTGCTTGTGTCACGTCGGTGTCCGCCATGCCAAGTGTCCTACCAGAGCAACGACTCAAAAGTTTGTCCTGACGGTCAGACCACGCCACACGGTGTAGCAAACAAGCATACACAACTCAACGGGTGAACATCACATAGCCTTATTCCGTCCCTCCAGCTCGGTGCCACTGCGCGCTTGCAGACCAGCTATATCGAAACGGATGACTATCGGTCGATAACGAAGATTCACGTACGATACCCAGACCTCCCGTTCAAAGCCTCCATGTACCGCGTGACGGTCGAGGTCAATTTCAATACGTGAACGGGCATCATTATAGTTACGGTACCGATGGTGATGGATCACAAAGTTACCATTGTTGGCTCGGCTGCAGAGCCGCTGCCCAGTGAAATCTCCCTCTTTTGCAACAAGACCTCGTGCATGGCCTCGCTTCTAGGCTTTGAGAGCGGAACATGCGCTCCTGCTCACTCCAATCATGTAAGCACAATCTCATACGGTTTCTTACAAACTCAGCCATCAGAACCTGCCGCCGCGCGCCCCCTTGGCAAGCACGACAGCCCAGTTTCATTGGAGTGCCTCTGTGGTGCCCGGCAAATTCCGCCTGGGATCTCATCCCGTTCCAGCTCCAAGGGCATGTGCAGCTCCCGGACAACGTGTTTCGTGTGCGATGGACTCAGATGACCTCACGTGAAAGAGTGGGCAACATGCTACCGCACTCTGGGGTATTACAGCACACAAGACACCTTTGCGATTCGCACGTAACCTAGGATACAAGAGGAAATTATCACGACGAGATAACAAATTAAGGTTTTTGCCTAGAAGTAGTGACTCCATGCTTCTAGATTTTGATTGAATTATGATAGAGGGGCTAATAAGATCTGACTTGTACGCACCATCCCAACCTATCCTCCATGTTGTACTTGGTACGACGGTAGCTGCCAACTGGGTCATGGAAGGCTAGCTGGTTAGAGATGATGAGCACACGCACGATGTTCATCGCTCTGCTGACATAGCTGCTCGAATGTTGGAGTGTGACCAGCTCTGAAAATCCGACAATGTGTGAGACTGGTACAGAGACGCTGTTGGGTGTCCACTCGAAAGGGTTTACGATGCAGGTCCCGTATGCTTCAGTTTAGCTGGGACAAGGTGCGCCCGAATGGTTCCATTTAACGATCATCAATATACAGCAGGCTCAGTTTTGCAGCCTCGCACGATCCTGAAGAAACAGGCATCACGTCGAGTGTCAGCTCTTCGTCAAAGTCAGCGTGTCCACAGTCAACAGGTGCACGGGCTCACCGCCCAAACGGATATGAGGCCAAATGGAGTGAATGACAACGATACGATAATGCCCATTCGCAGCATAGATGTTTGGCGTGACACGCTAAGCGGAGGGCGTAGAGAAGTGTTGGTGGGGAATGGATGCACTCCCAATTGTGCAGAGGGCGGTCGTCATCCCGGTGCTTCTGATACGACCTGCGCGCACACCCATTCTTGGTGTCGTACAAATTCCGATGCCATTGGCACGATTTGACCACACCCCTGTTTTCGAGGGTCAATGGCCACGGGTTGATGTAAATCAAGGGGCCTCGAGCGAAGCGTTGACGGAAGTTCTGATGCAGCTCGTTAGCTCTCGACTTAGGTCACTAAATGGAAGATTCTGGTGATCTGGAGTCGTTACCGTGATAAGGCCTCGAATATTTCCATATTTCCCAGTGGAGCTTAGGAATTTGACCATTTTAGAGCCCAGAGGTGATGGTAAACAGTCACCTTTCCCTTTCTCACCGTCGTAACCTCAGGCTTCCATTGTTCTACACGTGCAGTGGATCCGCTGATGCCCAAACACTCCACCAAGATTGAATATGTCGTGTCAAAAAGAATTGTTTGTCCCCGGAAAGGATTGTCCTCCGGACCTAAATGAAAAAGAAAAAAAAAGGTTTCCATGGAACCCAGTGTTACCGCATGAGCTGCTCCAGCGATGGAACAAGAAACATATTTGAATAGTAACGTGTCCCTTAATAATGGGGAGGTGAAGTAAATTATGTGACCACAATCGAAGTATGTTACCGGATTCCATCGCGGAAGAACATACGAGGCGCAGTGGTTACTTGAATTGGAACGGCTGACGCGTTCTTTGGAGCCAGCAGCCCAATCGAGGGGATGAGGCTTGGCACCCCAAGAGTGAAAGCAAAGCGAGGCCATTAGTCAAACGGGCAATGCCTCTACTCGCTTGGAGTTGGCGAGATGGGAAGTTGGATATTCAGTTGGTGGCTATGATGCCGCATACCGGGCACTGTTCAACGGATTCGGGCGAAAGACTTGTCCGGAAGATATTTGCTGACATGGTGGACGAGTCACAGGAATGACATTCATTTCCGAACTCGTCCTTATAAAAGGCCACGGTAAAAGAGATGTCGGACTGTGTGTGCCTCGCACATACCTTTTCCACCCGGTTTACTGTGCAGCGGCTAGGACAAGCGGAACAATGGTAGGCCGGCATTGTGTACTGGTTGCAGCATGAGGCGGAGAACTGACGAGGATGGCTATACAGACGGACTGGCTTAGTCATCCGTTGCACCGGGCCGACCCGACAGCCATCCAGCGATATCTTGACATTGTCAGACCCCACAGTCTTTATCCTCGTCTCCAACACATCCTCTACTCCGAAGACTTATATTCGATGACCCACCAGTCCAAGAAGAAACGCATCGAGGACGACACCCTCCCCACCGATGCTGGTACCAAGCCTGTCCAGCTCCAACGCAGGCGAGTCTGGCGCGCATGCGAAAGCTGTCGGTTCGTGCCACATCCCGCCCTTGCTTCGGTTTCACACGTCCCCAACACGTTCGCTGACCCAATCGCCCCATAGACGCAAGAAAATCAAGTGCGATGGCTGTGAGCCCACTTGTGCACAGTGTCAATCTTCCGGGTCTCAGTGTACCTGGCTTCAGACCAAGGACAGGGCTGCCTTGAGCAGACAGTACGTCGCCATCCCACCTCGTGCTTGCCACATCCTCACCTTCCTCCAGTTACGTCCAAGAACTCGAGGCTCGTCTACTCCACATGGAGTCCCTCTTCTCTCAAATAACACCTGTCTTGGAGCAGCTTGGGCCGTCCTTGGGTGTTTCCCACACACCCGGCTCATCCTCCGCAACCGGTGCCGCTGGTGATAATAGTCTGCCTCCGGCATCTGCAGTTCTTCAGGCCATGTCATCAAAAGCCACGGAAGACGCCTGTACTGACGATAGTTCTTCACCCGAGTCGTCTTCCGTCAAGATGGAGGACGATGTCTCCGAATCTCTTGGTCAACTCGCTTTGGATGAACATGGCCATCTCCGTTGGATAGGTGGCTCGTCCACGATGTCGTTGATCCAGTCTTTCCGTGCCCTGACGACGAATCCCCTTCATCGTGTCTCCCCGATGGAAGAGGACCCACGAGCGCCAGGGCCGAGTGCAAATAAGCTGTATTTCCCAGCATCAGTATTCTTTGGGAAGTTGCGTGCCCTTCCCCAGGCAGATGAAGTCGAATATCCAGATGAAGATCTGTGTGACAAGTTGGTAAGCCCGTGAGACGTGGCTAGGGCGAACACCACTAATTATATTCATCCATCAGATCGATGCGTATTTTGAACGCCTTCATTTCTTGATGCCTATTCTTGATAAACCCTCGTTCATGGTCAGATACAAACGCCTTATGGCAAGAAGGAGTGACCCGGCGTTCATCCAAGCCGAAGCTCCATTCATTTCCATCGTCTTCGCCGCTTTTGCTTGCGCCGTTCGACTGGTCAATGACCCACGTCTGACAAGCGATCGCCTAGACGATGGTGGGATAGGCATGGTCTACTACGAGAGGTGAGCTCGCACGGACCATACTCACTTCCCTGTCGACACTAACTTCACTCCCTTTGCTAGGGCCTTGATTCTACATTACATCAGCCACGCATCAATTCAGGTTTTCCACGTCCAAAGTTTCATTCTCATGTCATCTTTCTTGTGTTCTATCAATTGCCTGCCACAGGCATGGCTTCTCGTGGGACAAGCAGTGCGCAGTGCGCAAGACCTGGGATTGCATGTAAGCACTGGCCGTCGAAACCGCGGTTATTACTGACGGCAATTACAGCGCTCGCCACGCCGATTATCCATATCCTCTATTGAGAAAGAGACTCGACGGAAAATTTGGTGCGGCGTGTACTGTTTAGATCGCATGCTGGCAGTTGCACTCGGTCGTCCGCTTGGTGTAGAAGACTCTGATTGCGACGTTGAACTTCCAGCGGACGTTGACGACGAGTGGCTACCCGAGTACTTCACTGGGGTTCAGCTTTCCCAAAAGCCTCCATCCTTGATGTCGGGAACCATCGCCCTAGTGACCCTTTACCAGATCGCTGGCCGGGTCCTACGGCAAGTGTATGCCGTCGACAACTGTAAAGAAACGATCGAACCCGAGAAGAGAGTGGAGTTACAGCGCTCTGTCGAAACACTCGACCTGGAGCTCACTAGGTGGTTCGAAGATCTTCCCTCGTCTTTCAGGCATCCGAGCACCAACGAGAAGCACATGTCTATGACCGTCGTCTTATGCAGCCACTATTACTCGGTGCTCACTACTCTTCATCGCAATTTTCTACCGGTCAGGCGTGACCAATCGGTTGTACCCAGTTCAACGGCAAAGGCTGTCACATCTGCCCGCTCATGCATCCATCTTGCACCTTCGATTAATAAAGTCGTGCCATCCTCGCATCATCTTGCTTTTTTCATTCAGCATCTTTTCAGTTCCGCTGTCGTTATCCTTTTATATGCCATGCACTCCTTGGACACGAAGGCTGCGGCTACCGCGATGGATGAAGCGAAGAGTTGTCTCCCGATCATAGAATCATGGGAAGGCCATTGGCCAGGTGCTCGCAAATGCAAGGAGCTACTTGCTGAGCTGACCAGTACTGCGGACGAGGCCATAAGAAGAGGCAGCAGCGAAGCCTCCGGAATTCCAATGGCTCAGAATGTCGCCCCGACAGCGTTGGAATCCAGGCGGTCCGCTGTTTCTTCCTCGGGACAGGTGCCAACCATGAATCGACCGTTAAAGATAAAACCAAGGAAAATCAGCCGCTCACGGGATCCGAACCCCACACGTCGGTCTCTTGTCTCGTCACCGTATCGCGTAGACTGTAAGAAATACATATGTTTGGTAATACTGCTTGCTAACTCGTGAATGTAGCACCGCGCAACCGGTCGACATCCCGGAAGAGGGGTCATGACGAGAGTGAAGGTATCGGCGGTTCGAGCTTGTCTTATCCTGGGGTTTTTCCCAGCCCACAGTCGATAGGGGGAAAATCCAGCCCCCACAGTTCCCCTGCGTCTGTCAATCTGCCCTCGCCACCTTTGTCTACCATGGAAACAACAGCAGCTCAGCAGCAGGAGGGGAGTCCCCGTCTTATGGGCGCGTCCCCGTACAACTATACAGGTCCACCTCTCTCTCCACTTCATGTCCCTTCTCCTCATGACTATGGGATGCATCATAGCCCCCTTGCATCTTCCAGCAGTCACCAATGGGATGGAGGCCCAGGGGACCATCGTAATGTCGACATATACACATCCGGGGCGCAACCCAGCTCATTACAATATGCCACGTATGAGCACTCGTCACCTAGCATCGACCCGGCTTGGTATAGCAGCTCCTCGGATGTCGGTTATGCCCAGCTTTCAAGCACACCACCCACCTCTTCGTTCCCTGCGCCGGGACTACCGTTTTTGGGCCTTGACTACATTCGAAACTATAACGCGAATGGGTACTCTACCAGCGACCAAGATTCCCTCTGGCAGTCGTTGGATGCTGGTGCGTTTGGAATTGACCCCGAACTTCCCTTTACCTTCGGTGAATCTACCTCAGACCTTCACGAGGGGCGCCAATCTCCATCTCGATCCCATCCGTGAACACTTTCTTCGTAGGTTGGAGCGCGCTTGCTTGTTCGCTGTTGTATTTTTCGAATCCTGCATGCGTGCTTCTTCCAAGCTCTTTCTAGTTTCTCATACATTCGTGACCGTGTATCCATACTCATCGCTGATGACCATCTGACTCACAATACTGTATCGTTGCTTTACTCCCAGGCAGCATACCCAACACATTAATTTTGGCGGTATGCCATACCACATCGCGCGGATTGTTTTTCTCTCACGATTATGTTGACTTTTGTATTCCAAGTTTCGTAGCTAGTTCGCCGGGTTCTCCGGCAAACTTTTGGCAGTAATCTCATGTTAGGACCGAATAGTACGCAGCATCAGGAAGTGTTAGTAGCCGGCTCCCGAGTAATCATTTCATTGGCTACGTTCGAACAGTTTTAATTGAGCGCTTCAAGCACCCTACTCGTTCCTGAAACCCACAGAACGCCATGGTAAACCACCCGGTAGTTGAACTTACATCTGAAGCGTCTTGGAGCCTGGTAGGTGTTACGCTCATGCGCACATCGCACTATAATGGTTGAAAGATCGAAGACAAATTCACGCCATACGGCAAGGAAATCCTAACGAAACTCGTTGCTTTTCTCCAGGTATAGACAGTCGATATTTTTTGCGCTAGTGAGCTACTATGTCGGACAGGATGAGGTTTACCCTTCTGCCAAGCTCTATCATGCACAGATACCCAAAGACCCGGTGCAACGCTGGAGGACTCTGGTGCCGATCGTCGAGGAACTGAAGGCGAAAGCGCGCAAGCTCGGGCTTTGGAATCTTTTCCTTAGCAAGGCACATTATCCACAACACGGCGTTCCGCTCTCGAATCTCGAGGTGCGATTATTGATTCGCTAGCTCGCGATCAACCGTTTATATGGAACACAGTATGCTGTTATGGCAGAGATACTTGGACGAGGGGGACACATGGCATCTGAAGCAGTCAACTGTGCTGCGCCTGATACGGGCAACATGGGTACGCTCCTTCGCCCTCTCTAAATGCTTGCTGAGGCCGTGCAGAGGTCCTTGCCCGGTACGGGTCCCCCGAACAGCAGAAGGAATGGCTCACGCCGCTGCTAAATGGGGAAACTCGCTCCGCGTTCGCGATGACGGAAAGATATGGCAAGTGGCGCTTTCTTTGGTGTACCATGTTATACCGATGCATAGCATGCAGTCGCGTCCTCGGACGCACGTAACATCAAAACTTCCATTCGACAAGAAGGCGATGACATCGTGATTAATGGACACAAATGGTCGCCCAGCCTTTTTATATCATCGTTGCTGGTTCCTTATCGCGCCTATCCGGCTTTTCACTCCTCAGGTGGATATCCGGTGCCGGTGATCCCCGCACAAGATTACACCTTGTAATGGGCAAGAGCGACCCAGGGAACCCGGATGGATACAGGCAGCAAAGTGTCGTCATTGTCCCCGCGGATGCCCCTGGCGTTCACGTTGTGCGTCCGATGGAGGTGTTCGGGTACGATGACGCACCGGAAGGTCACTGTGAAGTGATTTATGAGAATGTAAGAGTTCCCTTGGGCAACTTGGTACTTGGATGGGGCAGGGGGTTTGAGGTGAGCCACTCCTCCTGTGCCGTCGAATGCCAGTATGAAAACATATCCTCTTAGATCATTCAAGGACGTCTTGGGTTTGTCTTCTTTGACCATTTCACAGACTTCCCTCACTATTTTGGCAGGCCTGGACGCATTCATCATTGTATGCGCTCTATCGGGGCAGCCTCGAGAGCACTCGACCTAATGATCCAACGAGTAACGGATCCTTCGCGCAAGACGTTTGGCAAATTCCTTCATGAGCATGGTGAATACGGCGGATACCTGGCAGGGATTACTGAACTGATATCGTTCTTTAGGCACGGTTATAGCTGAAATTGCGAAGTCTAGAGCAGAGATTGAGGCGGCGCGACTGCTCGTTCTCAGTGCCGCTCTTCAGGCAGGTTCCCGGACGAGCGGTATAGCACCGATGACCGGCTAAGGAGCACTATAGATCGATAAATACAAGGCAAAAGGCGCGCTAAAGGAGATTGGTATCGCCAAGGTACACATTTCCATTCAGTTGATGGTCTGTGGTGCTAGTCCTGAGTCCTGAAACACGGCCTTCAGTTTGTGACTCCTATAATGGCGTGCAACGTTGTAGACCGCGCGATGCAAGCATTTGGAGCGGAAGGGCTGAGCCAAGATCAAGAACTGGCAAGCATGTATGCGCAGTTACGAACACTGCGGTTAGCTGACGTAGGCGCTTGTTTGTCTTGCTTATTATCCATGGTTGACGGCCTTCGTTCTGTAGGGACCCGACGCAGTAAGTACTTACCTGGCTGACACTTGCAGGCTTGATAGTGCCTCCCTCAGGTCCATATTCAACAGGTCGGCCAAAGGGAGCTGAGGCGAGCCCCAGAGTTGCACAAGCGTGCGATGGAGTTCAGCAAGAAAGAGGCAGCTATCATGCAGAAAGCGGGCGCAAAGGCTCGCCTTTAGGTCACTGTGAGCTCCTGTTGTACTATAGCGCGTAGACAGACCAACGTCGACGACCTTCCTTCTGGCGGTCATCTTATATATGGTCGTTGACGTTACACTGTGATGAATGTTTGACCGAGACAAGTCGTCATTCCTTGAACTCTTTCCGCTCCGCTCTTACGACAACCCTGTCCCACTTTTCTGTCTCTGGATTGCGACTCCATTCGAGATGACTACCGATCATGAGGCTGCCCGAGAAGGGCTACACGATGTGACAGCAATCCTACATTCCCGTTATTTTGTTCTCCCGGTTTCAGCTGCCATCATGGGTACACTCATTGGGGCAGTCCGAGGCTCTCGTCGGGCGTCGCTGCGGTTCTTGGCTGAGAATGCACACCGACCACCTACGACGGTCCAGGGATGGTACTTTTACAATAAAACCAAAAATTACCGGCGAATGGCTGCAGGACTGCGGGAAGGGGGCCTCAATGCTATGAAATTAGGTGCCGTTGCGTTGGTGTGGGTAGGGATCGAGGACGGGTTAAATCGATGTGGGGAACCTTGGACACAGGCGAGAGAACTGGGGGCCGGTGTGGGGACGGGGAGCATTTTTGCGCTCGTGTGTGAGTTGGTGCGACGACTTTGATGCACGGTGCCAATGCTGACCATCGGTGTGCTTGTCTGGACCTATCCAGACCGGCTTCCGTGGCATTCAGGTCGTCAGGCTGTGTGTCTCGGTGGACTGGTGGGTGGAGGAATGGGACTCCTCCGATGGGTCAAGTCACATTTGGAGGCTGTCCAGTCTAGATCTTCAGAAACGGGTCTGTAGTGGGCACTTCCGTGCTGCCAACCCGATGGAAATTAACTTGAGACGGTGCTGGACGTGTGTATTATGATACGTGGCGACGGTCTTATAATATTGTTGGACCCGCACCTTATTGCGGATGGCGGAGGAGCGATGAAGGTGACTCCCGCCGTTCCGCACTCTGATATGTCAGTTGCCGAGACTCTTGCTGAACAACCAACACCCTCCTCTTCCTCTTCCTCCTCCTCGTCCCCGCTATCATTTTTGCCCCCTTTCAAAGGAATGATCAAGTTGTGGCC
>JBBPKT010000610.1:0-16193 GCA_038089395.1 Pulveroboletus frians | reverse complement strand
CGAATGAAGGTCATCCCTTGCACCTCGTTGGGCACGGTCCATGCTTGACAAGGAGTCATCAGAAGAATCGGAAATAGTTGGAGAGGGTATCTCGGAGCTGAACGCTGGGTTATGATGTTCTGAGAGATGCGGCGGTGAATGGGTAGGTCCTGCAAACCGCCCCGGAGTATCAACTCCAGAGCGTAATCCCGATTTTGACCGCGACCTCGACCTTGCTGAACGAGGGAATTTCGGTGTGAGGCCGTGCTTGAGGGCAGCGACGGCAGCTGCCTCAAGTCCAGAGTCAATTTGCGATGCTGCCTCCCGTGCTGTGCCCCGTTCATTTTGGACGTGGGTCGTAGCATTTTGCTCGTCGTTCAGAGAGTCAGCCGAGGAATCGTCAATATCAAACTTGTCGTCATCTTCGATCACTTCTTCTTCAAGCGGTTCAGAGGAAAGCGAACCATCTGCGATGGAACTAAAGGTCGTTTTCTGTGCGCGAATCATTTTTACTGGTCCTTCCTCTACGACGACAAATGATTTCTGCCTCTGGCGCTCGTTCCATTTCAGGGTCCGGGATATTGAATGAAACCAGTCAGTGGACTGCTTGTCGGCACATACAGTGGGAAATGGGTATTTTGAAGCGCTGACCTTGATATGGTCACCCTCTATCCAGATATTCAAAACGGGACCAGGCGATGTCATGTATAAAACCGACTCACGCTTCAGTTCTACCCGCCCACGGCCATCGAAAGAAGCCCACGCAGTACTGCGAGAATTGTATGGGACGCATATCCTGAGTTCCATGCTGTCGGGAAGGAGCATGGGACGGAAGGAGAGTGTGTGGGGGCAAATCGGGCTTATCAGAATAGCTGGTATCTCTGGATGGACAAGGGATCCACCAGCGGAAAGCTTTCATGTGGTTGGTATTTTCGAATGTAGTGTCCACTGAACCAATCTCACCGAATATGCAGTTGACCCAGTCGGCGTGGCCACACACAAGCCGTCCGCTTGCACAGTGGTCATGTGATGTTCGTCCCCTGTGTCATCAAAGTCAGGACACAACACATGAGAAAACTATCGACACGAACCGAAAAGTTCCAACAAACTGACGTAAGGGCTTGGTCCTCGATCTACCACAAGGTCGTTCAGGACCTCGAACGTCTCCACGGGACGGGTAGTAAAGCACATGATTTCCTTGTCCTTGGTGCATTTACCACCATCGGGTAAGACGCCTGACCAGCCACCCTCGAGAGCTTCCCAGCCACCTTTCTTTAAATCTTTCATCATGATTTCGCCAGTCTCGCCCTTCTTAACCGCTTTCCTACACGTCCCTTTATCGAAAGTGGCACGGTACACGGTGCAGGTGAATCGCATACGAAGGTTTACTCGGATACCTGCGTCAATGGCCGAATCCACCACTGCTTGATGATCCGCAAAGTCAAAGTTTGTGAGGAAGCCTAGAGAGCCCAACGCAAACGGGAGAACTGGTGGAACGATGCGCTGAAATAACCACGAAGTAAAAAGAACAGTTCCATCACCCCCCAGCTGCGGTTCTATTAAGAACTATGCAACAAGCCAGCATACAAGCACTTACAGTAATAACGAAGTCGAACAGGTGCGGGCTGCGACTGCACATTTCGCTGGTCCAATACCGCAGTTGCCCCTCGTGATGCACGTGAAAGTCATCCTGGGACGTGGATGACGACATGGACGACAGTGAATTGTTACTTGACGATCTTCTGCTGGGAAGCGGTTCAAATAACCCGGGATGGTCACGTTTAATGCCAGCAGCATCGAAGCGCCTAGATTGTCGTAGCTGGTGGTCTACATAGCTGCACACATGCATCAGGACAAGATAACGTCCATTAACGCGTTACTCACACGATAAGGCCACGATGACCGTGACGTGGTTTGAGCATGAGGTAAAGCGCGAGCTCGCGCGTCAACTTGATTAACCTGTTGTCTCGAGCCTTGGTTACGATGAGGATGCTTTGAATATTTGCGCGTACGCGAGCACGACCTATACTGAGTGAGTAGATGCACCGTATCTCGGAAATGGAAGAACTTGCCGAGCTGTTTGCTCATTTCTCGGACGCCCACGGCAGTCTCCGCAAGCTGCCTCGTCACACTGTGGGGATCGTCGTCGACCTCATTACCAGACGTGTTGGTGGCGCCGCTCCCACACAGAAGCTCTACTGGCGGAGAAACTGCCTGATTGCTCTGATAGCGCGGCCGTTGTGATTGTTGTAGGGACCTGGCTACACCAACGTCGATGCCAAGGACTTCACGCTCCTTTGCACGCAACCAGTCCTGGAGTGATGCACCCTTATCGAGGTGGGAGTGCACGAAGCAAGGTGATTTGGTGGGCAAATGAGAGGAGTCCATCGACAAGGGTATCGAACCAAAACTAGAGGGAGAGCTTGAAATGGAAACTGGTGTTGTGCTGCAGGCAAGTTGATGCGTAACCGCGTCGGCTATTGCGGGTGATGTGGCGATGGCCTTATTACCAACGGCGTCGACTGACTGCTGCTCGATTACGACGTCGTGGTTCCATGTAATGTTCATTTGTAAGGGGGACAAGGATGGCACGAGTGATGGTCTGCTACCTTGTTTTGGCAGTGACGGCCGAACGACATTCTCAGTTGATGAGAGGTCCATGTCGGCGACGTCCGCGCTCGAGGTGGTCCGGGATATGCACGGTGAGGTAGGTGGAGTACTGAAAATCTCCAGATCGGACTCGGCTGCGGCCATCTCTAGATGGGTTGTTGTTTCCGACGCTGGTGGACCTTGGAGTACCCAGGGGCGGGGCGGACACCGCGACGATTCCTTCAACAACTTGAGCTGGAGGCCGCTAAGCTTTATACTCGACTAATCCCCAGAACTCAGCTTGAAAACAGTCACCCGGGCGACACAAGATGCGGATTCGGGAAGTAACCACTGCACATGTGAGTTGTTTCTTGTCAACGATGTCCGATCGGGCACGGTATCCAAACCGTGCGTTTCCTCACCGCGATCACGATGACAGAAAGCCCCGTTCTCACAGCAGGACGGTTGAATCTTTATGGTCCTATTCTCTCACATATCCCATACGACGTTTAAAGGAGCTGTTGTCGCATGACCATGGTTCCATTCCTGCGGGTAGCCGGCCTTTTTAGGACGTACTTAACACTGCGGACCAGGCGCAGCCTCTTCTTCGATCACAGGCAGGTAGTGACCCGATTACGCGCAATGATTCATGATACTGCATCGCAATACGCCCACAGCCCAGTACCCTTGTCAGAAGTCCGCCCCCGTATCTTCCAGTCCAAGACCAATGCACTGGGAGTGGGAGCGCGGTTTCCCAACCATACCGAACTTTTATATACTCCCGCCCGTTGGACGCGGTGCATGTCATCGAGGCTTATGCTGTGCATATCTCCTGATGCTCAGGGAATGATGCCGGAACCTGCTGTCTGCGCCCCTGCAGTGTGTCGTGTTTACACTTGTGAAGGCACACTGCTCCCAGCTCCGTGAAAGGCGTGATGCCCTTCACAAGGTAGCCGTACGTTCGACGGGCAACCCGCTTGATCATCAAAATCGGTTTGGCACTTTGATCCAGATACCGTCCAAGGTAATGCCGTGGTTGATGGAATCTACTTTTAATTTCGCTCATTCCCCTTTTGCATCTACATGCTATAAACAAAAGGGGAAAGTTGGACGGTTGCGTGGTATTTATTGCAAACGACGTCACATCCTATTCCATCGCCCTTCCATATTCCCGGATGTGGGTCGATCACCATATCCCACAGCAGCCCTTCCCCTAGAAGAAAACAGTGTCGCGCAGCACGAATCTCTCGAGCTCCCTGTAGTCCGACCTATCCTTTGCGACTGCCCAGAGCCACATGTCTAGCTCTGGAAGAGTGATGTCCTTGATCCATTTTTGATCCTCTGACAAGCCAGCTTCGTCTAACTGATGCGCGCATTTAACGATTTTCTCGCAAGCGTCGACAGCTGCGGCACGTAAAACGTATGTTTGAGCCGAAGTGAGAACGGGCCCCTCTTTCGGTAGCCCCACCTTTGGCTTCGTTCCTGGTGTGCCTATCCCCGGCGGAGGGCCCCCGGGAGCAGCGAGGAGGGTGTTTACTAAAGCGTTATTCGCAGCACCGGGAAATATGCCCTGCAACGCAACATCTTTCACTCCTGAGAGGTCTAATACTCCCAGATGAACAAGAAGGGAAGGAAGGACATTGTCTGCAAACACTGGCAATTTTGTGGTGTCTGGGAGCGGGAATGGTGGCGGGGAAGACGAACTAAAGCGCAGAGTCATCCCATGGACGAGGAATAGTGCTTTCTTGAAGCAATATACGGCTGTTTCCAGATGACTGGCATCAAACAATACAACCAATAGGGACTAAGATGAAACACTGACGTATTCCACCTACAACTGCCATGTCTCTGAAGGCAGGAAAGGCGCATACGAGCTGCCAAATGCTATCGATATGGACTCATAATGTGAGATATGTGAGGAACCCACGTCTTTGAGGATATCATTCACAATCGCGTCACTTCCACCAGAGCGTTTTGATGTTAGGCTTCGCAGGACAAATGACCCCAAGTCCGGCATTCCCGATCGCTCCAATATTTCCCCCGTCTCGTTTAACGTAGTGCAGATCAATTTAACCAGATCAAATATATGTCCGCCGGGCTCTCCAACGGTCACGCCCGGTAACGTTTCATGGGGTCGTTCCGCGTATATCTTGACAGACATCAGTTCTGCGATATGTTGTGGCGTGATTGTTCTCATGCCCTTGGCGGCGAGCAGATCACCTTGGCCAGTCGCGGAAGACAAGTACATGCCAAAAACAAGCGCTCTTATGTTATTCCACGCGCCACGACCAGTTTGTTCGTGAAGAGGTACACGGTACCCTGAGGCGAAATTAAGAAGACAGAGCACGGAGAGGAAGTTTAACTCGGATAGCACCGAAGGAAACTTGAGCGGGAAATGAAGTCCGTGGTTGCTTGAGACGCGTCTGAACGTATGAAGGAATGAAGGGGAGAATAATAGACGTTTCACGGCATCGTCTGTTACCTGAATTGATGAATCGGTAAGACACCATGTTCAGTAGGGTAGGAGGACAGGTAAGCGGAGTTTATTTTTTCATATGCTGGAGTATTAGCCCTGTGGCGGCGACTCCACTAATTCCATCACGTCCGCAATCCATAAAACAGACTGTTGATACACGCGAAGGGGAACCAACAGATGGTTACTCACCCGGATATTTTGGGCTTCCCGAAGTTCACTACAGGAACGTCTGATTGCCTCAGCATAGTTGTCCGGAGGAGGGGGTGTAAGTTCTTGAGGAGCCATACGAATTGCGGATTGCCTGAACGTCTTGAATACCACTTGGTTTGGCACCAGCGTCACTAGATAATCTTATCGCCTATTACGCGTGATCGCAGGAAACATCGGTTAGGTAATGAATATTAAATATCGAAAGTGCAATGTTTGGTAAATTGCTTGCCAACCACAAGTAGCGGTCATGAGTTTCTTGTCCCAGTGCTCAAAGAGTTCCAGGATAATTTATGCTGCACGGCGCTTCCATTCAAACGCTCCATTCGCCAATGAAGGTTAATGTTCTGTCCGCGAAACATTAATGGCTCCGAGTCGTGCTAATTTCTCCGCTAGGGATCCGAGAACAACTCCTTGCTGGAGTAAAGCAGGCCATGAAGGTATGTACGCATCTCTTATGTTCTGTCGTAAATATATCGTTGTCCTGGCATAACCGTGCAAACAGAACAAAGACCAAGTGTCATCCACGACCTTGAGGGTGCGTTCGTTTTATGCAGTGTTTTGTGAGTGCTCCCGGCATTCACGTCTTCACATAGTCTGTACTCTCCGAAGTGTACAGTCTGGACAAGTCCTCTGGTTCCAAGGTTTCGACCTCCACGATTGTCGGTGTCCTACGGAAAGCGGTCCTTCGACGTGTTTGTTGTTGCTCGATCTTGCTCGAGAACGGTGTTCACGCTATCATTTCAGACGGATTCCGCTTCTCAGTTCGTGAAAGGCAAGCGACCGGACCTTGCAGAAAAGGAAGCTCGAGAAGCAGAAATTATATCTGCATTCCTACCGCCCATGCTCTCAGAGGCTGAGATAGACAAAGTACTCCGAGAGATTACACCGAATTGCCCCCAGGATGGTGATCCGAAGAGCACTCTTGGATTAATATTCAAGTCATTTTACTCCAAGATTGACAAAGTGAATGTAGATCCTGACTTGGTAAAAAGTAGAGCTAAGGCATTGTTGAACTTTTAAATCCAAGTCACCTGTATTCATAAGACTATGATAGAATTCTCATCAATATGCCCCAAATGCTTTTCAAGCCCATGAAGGAGATCCTATGAGGATTCCCCAGAATAAGAATTAGTTGTTTCAGCTTCGGGGAATGTAGTAGTGGCCGACTGAGGACCTCTATCCGCTGAAAGAATAAGTCGGTTCAGCGATGTGTGCTTTTGTGGGCGTGACAAACATACGTTGAACATTATTTGTTGCGACATCCGAAGGGGACTGTGAAAGGGCCGTAGGGAAAGATGCAGGAAGCACGCTCCTCACCCTAACAAGGTCTTCCATACAGCGGTTTATCGTATCTGACACGCCTTGCAGGATTCGTATTCGCTCTTCAATTGCTTCCCGTGTGGTCCGATCCAGGAGAGCTAACTGGGTGTCTGTCATGTGGTTATTTTTTCCGTCGTATGATTGTGAGCTGATGGCTTGAGAGTTGGCAGGGGACAAGCCAGAGCTAGCTTCTGGCATGGGAGGAGTTGCGGGCGAGGACGAATGTAAATCGGGCATCGTTGACTGAGAGGGAGGGTGTAAATCCCTCACTATTTGGCAATCATCCAGCGGTATCAAAGGCGGAACCCTCCACAACGACGTATCACTGGAGCTCGAAGCGACGGGTACGGTTTCAGAGCGTGACGAGAATCTAGCGGAAGTACTTGAGTGTTCACCGAGGCGCTTGATAGCGGCTTGAGCAGCAGCTTCGGCTGGAGCTTGTGGCCCAGGTTGCGATATAGGCACTTCATTGCTGCTGCTGGTGGAAGATTCCCGCATAGCCGGTGCATCTCTATGATTAAGCCATCGTTGATCGAAGTCCCAAGGGCGCCAGTCCCGATTGGGACCGACGAACCCAGTGAACGGCGGTACTGGCTGCAAGGGCTGGGACGATTGCACTTGACTATGTGGTTGAGCTTGGTATTGAATGTTGTACTGAATGACCACACCCGGTGTCGGACCAGGAGCCCAACCTTGAGGGCCAAGATCCTGTAGCCCTTGAGCCTGGGGATGCTGACGAATAGCCGCCTGGGGTGGCTGAGCAGCATTACGAGCAAATCTCGCCAAAACTCGAGCAAGCGCATCGTTTTCTGGCTGCTGCTGAGCTCCAGCTTGATGAAATCTAAATAAGTTCGGAGGTTGGCGCACTCCAGCCTGGGGTTGCGGTCGCGCATCTTGGGGTTGGCGCAGTTGATTCTGCGGGGGATTGTCAAGGACGCTCTGTCGACTACAAAGCATTAAATCAACATTAACCGATGAAGCATTAATGTGTCACAAGAGGACTTACCACGTTGGGCAGTTTTGTTGGCGCTCAAGCCAAGAACGCAAGCAATAGAAGTGAAAGATGTGCCCGCAGGGTAACTTTTTTGCAGACATGTTTGGTCCATCAGAGGAAGGTTGAGTCTCTGACTGGGCGCCTCCGGGCCTTCCTTGATAGTGCATCTCCTCGCGGCAAATAATACAAGTGCGATCCGTCATGCCGGACATCTCTTGCTCAGTTGCATCTGGATATCGTTCATCCATGTTACGAGTGGCTGCACGGTATCGAATCAACGTGCGAAGCCTCGTAACAAAAGAGCGTCCGGTAAGATATACGTCCCGGATGATGTTTAATGGCAATCCGTATAGCGCCACAATAAACAAGAAGAACAAAAGGTAAGTTATGAGCTTGAGGAAATCTGGGTTTATCAACCGGATTTTGAGACAGAACAAGTGCAGTGCGGAGATGGACATACCTGTCACCAGCTCGACGTAAAAAATCCACGTACTCTTGTTCTGCCAAGGGGGAGCGTTCTCTCCACCCCTCTGTTGAGCGCGACGGAGATCAACGATACAAATCAGATACTTGGCTATGACGTTCATAGCACTAGCCATAAGGATAGCGTACTATGAGTTTGTTGGTGAGGAGCTCGCTGCAGGGTTCCCTATACTTACTTCATTCGCAAACATCATCATTCCACCAACGCCATTCTTGGTTGTGCTGTCGACGGCAAATGCAAACATGAACAAATCAATAAACCAGAGGATAGTGAATAAGGTGGTCATTCGAATGTGAAACAATACTGGTGGTCCAGGATATGGACGTTGATCCATCTGTCAAGAAACACTCGTCTGGAATGGGTTCAAGTGACCAAGGGGCGAACAACGCACCCATTCGATACGATCAGAAGCCAGCCAATGGAAGGATTTGAAAAAGAGCAAGAATCCGAACATGAGAATGAACGGGATGTCGAAATCATCTCGGAATATAGTGAACGCGAGGAGGGACTCTGTCACAAAGAACCAGAGACGATCATAAAGTCGCTGAATCGATGACTCGGTACAACGAATTGGTTGATTGCACAACAAGCTAACATACCTCGATTTCTTGAGGCCGGAGGGAGCCGAAGAATAGGCGCTGGGCACATTGACCACATAACAGTGCGACTAAGAGCCCGAAATTGGCGAGGATCTGATAGAGGCTAAGATAGAATACTGTAAGTTAAATCTGAAGACTGACCAAGACACTCCGACCGCTCTTAGAGAGATGGATAGCAAGAGAGTAGAAATTGCTATAGCTCCTGAGAGCACTAGCGATGGTAACAGAGACAGCAAGAGAGGATATAGAGGCATAGAAAAGGACCTTGTGCGAGCTCAAGGAAGCAAGGAACCTATTTTCTCTTGCCCATAGTGCATCGTTCCATCCGGGCATGGCGGACGGGCGTTGACGTGGAATGTCGAACACGGGTGCAAATGCGTCACAATTCTCACAATTATTATTTTTAGGGGAGTTATTGTTTTCGCAGTCTCTTTTGTAATTTAGCAAATAGAAATAGTTCATAATTATGTAATACTTGCTGTAGATGTCCTCATTACTATCCTATATCACTGCGAAAAAACGTAGACTATGTGAACAAAGAATTTGCCACGGACCTTGGGATTGGTCGGAGATTTTACACTCAATCGTCTTGTATTCGTCATCTCACAGGATCTGTGGCACCACAACCTTCATATCCTTTCTAGATTCTACACAGATCCTTGCCTAGGACCTGGGTTGGGCTACTCTCACTGCTTAGCTACTCCCTGTTAACCCTTATACTGAATAATTTTTATATCTCTCACATGATCACATTGCCAGGCCTCTGATCCAATACATGTCGAAATCAAGCTATTGCAGACTACAATGGTAAGTGACCCAACACTGCAGTTTTCATATCAGATTGATCAAAAGATATAGAAGAAAAAGTCTAGTCTGATTCTGTGTGTGAAAAATCTAAGTAAAAGGGCAGTGATTGCCCACTACACTAATTAGGTAAAGTAAAACTGATACTCACCTCAGCCACTGCCCAAGGAGTAGCAGGAATGACTGAGGAGAGCCCAGGAGTGAATGGAAATATATATATGAGGTAGGCAAAGATGCGAGTGCGAAGTCTGATCAACTCTGAAGCAAAACAAGCAATCTCCATAAGGGAATGGTAAAGGGGGAGAGGAAATGGCATGAAGTTATGTAATGAGAATGAAGTGAAGATAGGGTAAAGGAATGACATAAGAAGTGTATACTGATATGCCATTGGACACAAGTCCAGCCCTTCTATCCATCTCCAACTGTTCTATAGGACATTGGTAACTCCTATGTAGGAGTTATAGGAGTTCGTCCAGAACTTCATTAAGAAACCTTGGAGTTGGACAGAAGGGCCCAGAGGAGATCAGAGTTGTCATCTCTGACACTGTGTACATGTTTGAAGTGTGCAAGTACAATTGATGGGTATATGCTTGTCATGACACATACAATGAAGACACCACAAGAAGGATTCCAATTATGATCTAGTTGCTGCATTGGCACCAGCATCTGCAAAAGTGAGAAACACAATGTAGTTCTATATAGCCTATGTAGGTATCATAGTTGCTATTGTCTTCCCCTCTGTACATAAAAAGTTTCATAACATATTGTACCTTGTAGCACTACATAGTCAGCACATTCATATTGATCAATTCTCAATGTAGAGCTACATATTCTCCAAATTTGTATGCATGCTCTCTGTTAAGTCCAGGTCCTCTGGACTCAAGTCTAGTCGAAGTTCTGAAGGTAAGTATGAAGTTTGTTGGAGGATGAACAGGGAATGGGACAGAGATGGGATACCTAGGAGGACATTGGCACAGGACTTATATGTCATGCCCTTGCTGAGGTTTGGTCCTCATATTTCATAGGAGAGAGGAGGAGAGGGAGAGAGAGGGAGAGAGAGGCCAAACGAGAGTCAGGAGGAGACTAGTGTGATATTCGTACTAAGGTATAAAGACAGAGTACAGAGGATTTATATATGAAAGTCTGATTGGAGTTTGGATGGAAAAATGGAGGAACATATGGTAAGGTATGTTGGGTAAAAGGAAAGTATGTGGGAACAGAGAACATACGTAGGGGGAGGCATTGTTATGATTTATTGCTATACTCTTTTTCTTTTGTTGGACTTATCCCTCCTTGCTTAGTCCTCTCTACACTAAGCTTGTAGTTCCCCCCATCACGTGCCAGATTCTTCCTTTGTTTTCTAGAACATTCTTTGCTTACTGAGTAAGCTTATTTCGCCATTGGCTCACTGACTCAACGATCAGTAAGCAGTTGTTCTTTCGTGTTCTTTTCCTTTCTATACGATTACTCAGCTTCCCCTTGTCCTTGTATATAAACCCCAAGTAGCTCCCCTGTACTCCAGCTTAGACCTACTTGGCATATAACATCCTAACTCTCCTTTTCGTGTGTCTCCGCTCTACACTTGAGTGAGCGCTGTAAAACAACGATCCTTTCTGGGATGGAAAAGGATCTATGAAAATGGGTGTGAGTGTACTCGACCCAAGGGAGGGTGTCAGATGGTAGCAGCCCAAGATACGGACCAGGACTGAGGGAAAGACCAAGATGATGGAAAGATCGATTCATTCAGAAGCACAGGTACACCAGTTTTATAGTCCCGGGTATGCCCATAGACTTCTATCTACGAGATAAAACGAACCCGAGGCCAATCGGCACCCAGGGAACATATAGACTAAAACTATCCAGATGATTCGAATCCGGTACCGGACTGATGCGATCCGGACCCAGATAAACAGGCAGATTGTACAAACGAACTCGGAAAAACAAGAAACGAACAAAATACAAAATAAACCTACCCGGATGGACTGTAAACGTGATGGATGCTTGAGTGGACGCTTGAATGGACTGAAAAGGGAGCTGTATAACCGTAGGAGGGCTTGACCTCCTACATCCGCAGGGGACTTGAATACTGACTGTCCCCAGTCAGTCATGTGACCATGGGAAATCATGGCTCGGCAAAGGAACAATAGCGATGCGGGTGGATTGAATGACCACCCGATCGCATGTCAGACTCTGTAACACGTCACACCTCACTCTCTCATCTCTCTTGCTTCTTGCTTTTTCTCACCTCATCTCAATGCAAACCATATCCGAATTCGACGAAATCCTTGCATTCATGCAACTGCCGGCCAAAGACGATCCGCAAGCCCATGCTCGGGCTAACCTCAAGGCAGCAAGTGAGCCGATACTGATTGTTGCTAAGATGGTCCTGGACAACAAGGACGAACTAGAGGAGGAGAAAACTATGTGGATGGCAGAATGGGAGGGAACCATGGTGTGTGGCTAGCATGTCGCATTTAATCTGATTTCTAACCTGTCGCAGAAACACGCTCTTGGCTGCCTACAAGATGCATGCTGTCTTGGCGTCGAGGCTGTCCTTGATACCGGGACGGCTGAGATGATAAAAGAAGTGAACGAAACTGCTGCCTGATGGAAGGACGAGGCGGCCAACTGATAACGGCTACGAGATGAAGAAACACGAGCGCCAGATGAAGTTGAGCCAGCACAAGACCCGGAAGAGATTGAACCATCAAGTGCCCCAGCAAAGGCATATACGATCTCAAGCGGCTCGGGTCCAAGAACGAGCAAGGACATGGGAGCCAAAAAGCTGCTCCCCGTTGTCGTCATTCCAGCATGGCCGACCAAGGTAAGTGGCCAGTAGTACATCACAATGCTCATACTAACGAGTCAAATCAGCGACCACGGATCGTTGTAGATGAGGATGAGGACGACGAAGACAAGGAGAGCAACAAGCCAGTCCCAAAGAAGGTTGCCACAGGCGACACATCTCTCTATCACAACAAACCGTGTGCTGGATGCGCCAAGGCGAAGGCCAAATGCCAGGGTCACGAAGGTCAAACGTGTGACCAGTGCCAAGGTCTCAAGGTGAAATGCGATAAATCAAGCAGACAAGGAGGAAAGGTGGTGAAGACGAAGGCGACGGATGGGCTGAAGGGGTCGAAAGACAGGAAGGGAAAGGGCAAGGCCCCAGGTGAGTGGTATCTGTGTTCTGCAAGCACGACTAATGCTCCACCAGAACATGCCACCCGTCCTCGTCGAAACAGGGCTGCTCGTGCACCCGTGATCGACCTGAAGAATGATGACAACGACATACCAGACCCGGTCAACGTGGATTGGTGACCCCACATGGGCGAGGTTGATCCAGAGGTGCAGAAGGCAGGTCTGAGGACCCTCACCCTCCTAGATCACAAGCTCCTGTGCGCCAAAGCTCAGGTTGAAGAGTTGACGGCCGTATTCAAAGAGGTGCGAGCTGAATTAGCAGTCATAAGAGCAGCACTGGGCGGGTGGTAGGCAACAAAGTTGTCATAGATAGTTTTCTTGTATTTTCTGTTTCATATCTGAGTCCATGTTCGTGTCCAATCGTGTGTGAGTCCGATCTGGTGAGATCTGAAAAAAGGAGAGAAAATGAGTAAGTAAAGAAACAAACGGATGTATGATAAATCAAATGAATGAACTGAACACAGGGTACTGCCCGACTTGTCTTCATCGATCAGCTCGCTGCATCTATACCTGCATGGATACCAATTGGACGGATACCGGATTGATACCGGATTGAAGGAACAAACTACCAGATGATGTGCACTGGTCTCAAAGCATGATCGAAAGTGAATAGCTAAATACAGCGAATATGAGACTGAGAAAACGAATGATATACGACTGTTTTGCTTAATTTTATGGGTTTGCAACGAAGGGGGGGTGACTGAATGTATCGTATAACTGTCTGTTATTTTTCTTTTTAGCGATGATTTGAGAGATTTGATGACAACACCAGACTAAACCCAGGATGAAACAAATACATAGTGGATTGATAGAAAAATGATATTGCGGGTGTCCAACCCGACTTATATTCTTCGATCTACTTCTTCTGTCTATGTCTGCAGCGAGACCAACTGAACCGGATGAGACCGGATTGATGAAACATGGAGTCTTGTCAAGTCCGGTTCCTCCGGACTCAAGTCCGATCGGAGTTCCGAGGGTTAGTGTACGAAGTTCGTAGGATGGATGAATGGAGTTCGGAGAGACAAGGGGGTACCTAGGAGGACGTTGGCGCAGGACTTGTGTGTCGCGCCCTTGCCTAGACTCTGTCCTCGTATTTCATAGGAGGGAAGGAGAGGGAAGGGAGAGAAGGGAATTGGACGAGAGACAGGAGGTGACTGGTTCGATATTCGTACTAAGGTACAGAAACGGAGTACAGGAAGCTTATATACTAAAGTCCGGTCCAGAGTTCGGACGGAGGAATGGAGGGGCATATGGTAAGGTACGTCAGGTAAGAGGAAAGCATGTGGAGACGGGGAACATACGTAGGGAGATCATATGGTGTGGCGAAGGGTCTAAGGGATGAAGCTAAGGGTCGTAACTAGGGAATGGAGGGTCGAAGGTACAAAGGGAATATTAAATAAGGAAAGCGAGCGAAGTCCGATACTAGGAGAACGGAGTCCGATATGGAAGGGACAAAGTCTGGGTGAAGAGGCCCGGAGTTGGGCGAATGAGGCCCGGAGTAGGGATTCAGAGTCCGGAGTTGATAGGGGCTGGGACGGATATGACAACATCTCGAATCACAGGATGCACTCAAAGTGTATCAGTGTGCAGTCAATCATATTATCAAAGGCCTGTTGGATGAGCAGTTGGAAGATGCTGAGAAAAAAGTGGCTGAGTGGAATCTGGACAGAGATCTAACAGATGATATCAAAGCAAGGTAAGTATAATATTCTGAAATTGCATTTTCATACCTTAGCAGGTTCTAGGAATGCTGAATGGCACAGTTCACAAATATTCCAGGAATTTGTGCAAGAGATGTGGTGGGCATGTGGGATTTGCATTATTGCTCTTGTAAGTTGGAAGGACCAGGATGGAAAGGCACTGAGCAGCCTATAAGTCTGAAAATATCTCTTTCTATGTAATACCAACAATTTTAATCTCAGGGTGGATTTCAATAATGAAATTGGTGGGGGGAGTAAATTCACAGACATCAATGATATACAGAGAAAATGGGAGAAGTACATTATATCTGTAAGGTTGTTGTATTGAGTGCTCTGCACCCTGTCCTCACTCCTCACTCACACTGGTGAAGTGAACCGATTGGTATTTCACAGATGAGTATATAGGAGTAGTATGAGGATTGGCCTGTCACCAGGATGGGCCTCTCCATTTTATCTACATACCATGCATGTGATTACCTTGTATCACATGCACTCATAAGCATGCAATCAGGGGTTATTACCCCATTTAGTATCTACAGGGGCTACTGCCCCTTACACCCTCCCCCTGTAGAGCCAGCAGTGGCTTAGACGAAAAGGAACATGTTTGATATATTCAAAAACATAAGTAAAACAAGTATGAGATAAGTATAGATCAGCAAAATGGAGTGAGATAGATCAGGGCAGTCAAGATACAGAAGATCATATGAGAACACTGAATATAAAACAGAGACTAAATGGGAATGGTAAGAGTAAGGGAACAAAACAAGTAAAAAAATAAAAAACAAGCAAGAGTTAAATCTTGTGTGAGTCCCAACAAGGGAGGCTGATCACATCTGTGACTGGTCCTCCTTGAGTTCACCATCCTCATAGTGGTCCTGCTGCATGGGGGAACCTCCCCCATTAGCATTGCCATGGAGAATGTGAGGCATGTTATATGCTGTGATGGCCTCACTGAATCGCTAGAAAAGGGCTGAGTCCCTTGAGACGCCAGTGTGGGCAAACAAGGGAGGCACGTCCTCTGAGGAGACCTTGATCCAATGAGCCTCCTGCTTGTATCACTCCAAGGAGCAGCTGAGGGACTCATCAGCGACCTCAGCCCTGAGGTCAGTCCTTAAAGGACCATAGAGGTCCCAGGTGGTGGTGTTTTTGTCACCTCCAGCAAATTTGATGTGCTCAAGCATTTCTCGAGCGCACTGATGAGCCCATTGGACAGCATTATCAGTGATGTGGGGGGTGATCCCATTAGCAGCCAGATATGCTGCTATGTCTATAAGGGTGGCTCCCTTGTGAAAGCCACTGGCCCAGGCTAACTTTCGTCCCTGAGCAGGTCCAACCTTGGCCCAGTTGAGGAAAGACTTGTACCGCCCAGGTATGATGAGGAGACAGGTGAGGCTGCATTGTCACACCATACAATCAATGTGCCCTTGGGGCACAGGTGCAAGTTGGTCTATGAGGAGGAGTATCAGGAACAACTCAACCAACTCAAAGTGAGAAGGCAAGAGGCCCAAAACTAAGGATCAGACTAGAGTGCGGATGAGACACATATAAAGAGAATGACCCAAAGTGATGAGAATATCAAGCACAAGGACTACTTTACAGGATGAGTGCTATTTATATAAGGTATCTAACCCAAAGGCCTGTATCTAGATGAGCCCTGTGCCCAGATCTTACTAATGGATATTTAAATAATGATTGGAATGGAGACTAAATATGAAATGATAAATAAGTGGAGAATGGAATGATGTCATGGTAATGTCAATAGGCTAGACCATGATGTCAATGGAATAACACAATTGAAGGTAACCTAGACCTAAATTAGTGGATAAAGGGGAATCTAAGA
>JBBPKT010000609.1:0-16217 GCA_038089395.1 Pulveroboletus frians | reverse complement strand
CCTCCACGACGGTCTTCTCGTTCACGCACATCTGAAACAAAACCTACATCAACAGAGTCGAGTTCCAAGCCCACCGATGTCACCACTGGTAAGCGGAAGCGCGGCCAGTCCGTCACAGCAGCCGAATCGGACGTCGAGACGGAAAACGTGATTCGGTCGACCTCGGGGTCCAAGCCATCTTCGCGTACACGTGAAAAACCTGCTTCCACCACGTCGGCATCAAAGGGACGCGCGAGTGGTGGTCCGGAGCGGGTGGGAGGGAGTAGGACCTCTGCGAGGACAAAAGGCACAGAAAGGCTGGCGGATGTCCCTGAGATGGAGGAGAGCGTGGATGAGATGGACGAGAACGAAGAACAGGACCAGGACAGGTTGGAGGCACCTCCTGCTCGAAAGAAATCGCACATGTCTGTTGACGACGACGACGACGAACATACCGAGGTAGGGGAATCGGTACGTCGGCCTTTAAGGAGGGGAAGATCCCGTCAGGTGGTCAAGGAGGAGGAAGAAATGGTCCCCCTGCCTGTATCCAAGACTCGACGTTCTTCTGTCAAACCTCCGTCCTCGAAAATGACAGAATAGCACGAGGTGCCATTGAGTGGGCCTGCTCTTCAAATTCGATTATGAGAAAGTTCGTCACCACCAGTCTTTTCCTGTTTTTGTGCTGACATTGCCACAGCCCCCATTACCGGCTGCTTCCACCCATCTCCGAGAGGATGAGGAACCACGATTCGGCCCATCCAAACGATCTCCAGGCCCTCAACCAGTGAGCTCTTTTGCTGATGCAGAGTACCATTTCGACACTGACGAGCTACGCCAGAGTCGTTCGATATTCAAAACGTTGCTGCAGTGGAAGAGGGATCGCACTTCGCATAAGCCCGACCGACATTCCGGAAAGTCATCCCAGGCTGTCGACCATCCATCACCTTCCCATGAATCAGTGCAAATTCATGCCACGAACAAAAGGTCCTCAATGATAGCTGGAGGACAGCGTCAACGAGTGAGTGCTTTTTGCAGCTGGGTAGACGAGGGGACGGGATGTGTCTGACATATCATCGCAGCGAGCGGTTTGGAAATCTGTTAGGTGTCCGCAGATTTGTTGTTCCCCGAATCTGCTCAACATGCTTTATAGCCTAAATCATCTCCCCAGGCCACTTTTTCGCGGCATCCGAATCAAGAAGTTTCCCGTACTCGACGAAGTGCGGTGGATCCGAGGGCTGCGGACCCAGTATGATGTTTTTTTGGCGATCTGGATCCTGCCATAGCTGCTCATGTCCTATTAGGTGCACCAACCGGCCGATGCATCTCGACCCTCGGCCACGGGAGTCCATGTGACAGTACGTGTGATCCCATTCTATCCTACCTCGCCAGACTCACAGGGGATTAGCGTCCGCAAGAATCGGGCGATGCCACCATTTCGATCAACAGGCCTGCTGTCTCGATCAGACTGCCCGCACGGACGGCATCGATGCTGTGTTTTCCGTCGAATTCGCGTGATGGGGCAGACTGATCCAGCTGAACGTAATGTATGTAGTACTTGAATCACTCAGTCAACCGTTATGTTGATTTCTTGGGCACGTCTTCTCGTTGGGGAGTTATGGTGGGTTCTCTTCATTGTCTGGCTTCAGTCGATACTGAAAGGGTGTCTAGTTGGCTTATTTACATCCATCTCGTCATGTTAGGCCAATGGTGGCGGGTCTTTGAGCCCCGCAGGTGGTTCAGATCATTTCAATCTTAATTATTATGGGGGGTGATGGTCTGTCATTTTGGTCTCCTTGCCTGAGTTTTTGTATCATGGGAAAACTCAACCTGATGGTGTCCTAGTTCAAGAAGCCCCGTGTTCATGCCGGCGTCGCATCGCAGAACGTGACTCATGGCCCCTCTTTGACTTTCCCTCCAGCACATTTGGGGCAGGTAGGGGCTTGACATGTTATCTGCTTGTACAAATCGACTGATTCAACAAGCACAGGAAGTTTTCACTAGGTCTCATGGTCCGAAGGGCACCTCAGATGGCGCCAAGGGTGGGTAATTCTTTAGCACCTGTCTGCCCAAAAAAGAATGAAATCCGCACGACACCTTTCCCATCTGCCGAGCCAAGGTGAAAGCCTTCTTCTCCATACCCCAACTAACTGATTCTATCCTTTAGGTTCAGAAGACCGTGTAGCACTGACGTTATTTTACTGCATGTGTGTGCACTTGTTTTATCAATGCATCCGATATAAACTTGCGTGCGTCCTTGTTGACATGAACCCCACAATGCAGTGGACAGCGTCAGAGTTACTTGCAACTGTGCCCGTGGCGTACTATGTCGTTACAGGCATTGCCGCAGTCCTTGTCGGGATGGCGCAGTTGTCCGAGCGTCCTAATGTCAGTCACATGTTGTCCCTATTCCATGAATGTTCTCATCTCGTTGTCTCAGCTGAGTGCATTTCCAGCCATTGGGTCGGACAGTTGGATTGGCTCATGGTGGGCTGCCACCAAGTTCATTACAAATCCTGTGGACGTGATCCGAGATGGATACAAAGAGGCAAGTGACACTATTTCTACCCGACATCATAACCAACCCTTAAGAATGCTCCCAGCACAAAGGCACCCCGTTCAAGATTGCGACCCTCTATCACTGGGTCGTCATCGTTACTGGACGTGCACACATAGAAGAACTGCGAAATGCGTGTGATGATGAACTTTCGCTTATGGAGGCCGCGAATGAGGTAAACAAGGCATCGTGTCCAGTATGTCTTACATGAATATGACGGACACTCTTGTCAGGACATCAACATTGAATTCACGATGGGGCCTGAGATTGTCTATGATCCCTACCATGTCACGGTGGTGCGCTCACGACTCTCTCGTAATATCAAGTTATTGTATCCCGAGTTGTACGATGAGATCATTGGGGCCTTCAACGATATTTTGGATCTCAAAAACAACAGTGACAAGCTTTCTGCATTGCAGATACCAGATTGCTCATGCTGGTCGACAGAGTGGAAGAGTATTCCAGCTTTGAACATTGTTCAACAGATCGTGTGTAGGGCTAGCAACAGGTGTTTCGTTGGTCTTCCATTGTGTATGTGTTCCTTATCATCATTTGACTGCGTTTTCAAGCTTTGATTGTAGGTCGTAACTCGGACTTCATCTCTCTCAACATCAACTACACTATTGATGCCATCAAGGGTGGAATTTTGATCGGGTTCTTCCCGAAATTCCTGAGGCCGTGCGTCCTTGACAACCAACTATCTATGAACCTTCTACTCAGGCTCCTCACAGCCTAGCCGCCCGTTTTGTCACTAACGTTTCTAAAAATACTAGGCGGGGTTTAAAGCATCTTCGTCCAATCATTGAAGAGCGACAGAAATACTTGAACGAGTATGAGAAGGACCGGGCTGAGAAACCCGTTGGTCAACCTCCTTTCTGGGAATATCGTGCTTACTCTTTGTAGCATGATTTTTTATCATGGATAATGGATGAACGAGGTTCAAATGCGACGGTTGAAGATCTGACGAACCGTATTCTGGCAGTCAACTTTGCCTCTATTCACGTGCGTGGTTGCTGTCGACTATATGAGCTGTGTGGAACTCACCTCAGCCACTACGCTGCAGACATCAGCTGGCGTGTGTGCGATTTTTTGGTCCATATTGATCTTCCAGTCATGCAAAACATCAGGTCTTCACCATTGCACTGTACAACCTAGCAGCGAATCCTCAATATGTGCAGCCCCTCCGGGAAGAAATCGATGGGATTGTTGAAAGAGAGGGATGGTCGAGTATGTCCTTGAGCAAGATGCATAAAGTCGATAGCTTTCTCAAGGAGAGCGCACGCATGGAGAATATCGGCATTCGTCAGTCATTTCTCCCACCTGCTTTCTTTGCCTCTCACACTATTAACTCGTGTCCATGTTTGTACTCTAGTGGGTATGGCGCGCAAGGCCAAAAAGGACTACACGTTCTCCGATGGCACCCTGATCCCGAAAGGCACTAGGATCAATGCAGCCATTATGGCATTACATTACGACGACACTCTGTATGAGAACCCAGAGGTATTTAATCCGTTCCGATTTTCAGACATGCGTCACGAGGATGGGGAAGGTGGGAAGCACCAGTTCATTGTCACCTCCCCTGAGTACTTGGTATTTGGACACGGTCAACATGCATGGTACGACCATCCCTCATCATTTCCCACAACCTGCATTGAAAAAAAAGTTTCCGAACCTGGCTAGCCCCGGTCGTTTCTTCGCCGCAGCCGAACTCAAAACGATGCTCGCTCATATGGTCATGACGTACGATATCAAGCTAGAAGATAACATGACCCGCCCACAGAGCTTGTTCATCGGGCCTTTTGTTGCGGCCAATCCCACGGCCAAAGTAATGTTCAGAATGCGTACTCGCGGGGACAGGAACGGATCTGTTTGATGTTGTAGGGGCTTGGCAGGACAGATGAATAATCAATGTAGACGGCTCCCCTGATGTGATGATTCTCCCCCCATTGCTTAACCTTGAGATAGGTGTATTATTGTGTTCATCTAGGTATGGAATTGGTTAGATCTCATGGGAGGTAAATTGCAGAGTCTGGACGACTTCTATGTGAAAATAGTGGACGCCGAGCTTGGAAGAGTACAGGTGCCATACATCTATCGCTGTGTTTCGAATGCCAACTTGAGTTCTGACTTTGCGTTTGGATACTAATACCATTTTCTCGAAGAGTGAGGTCCCCACTCATCTGAACTCTCGAGCATACCCCTCATCAACTTCTAAGACATTGTCCGTCATTAGGAGATGTCCTATAGCCACCCGACTCACATCTGTCACTCAACAGCACTGCTCTGACAGCGAAAAGTCTGAACACCGTACTGCAAGTTGCAACCAATTTGAGAACATGTATGTTTGTTCCTGGGGTTGAAAGGAGTCGGTCGATCACGTCGGGTAATAGAGACTTCTCACCAGCGGATGGGATAGGGGGAACGGAGCCTCGCGCAGTGGTCCCAGGACCTACAGGCTGTACTCGTATCATGTGGAACTTGTGCGCGAATTCACGTCCCTCGTGCAGAGATATTTGATAAGCGATACGGATGCGAATCGTGTTCTGCGCGTACGATATCATGAGCAGGTCCAGTACGAATTTTACATCGGGACCATGCCATACCAGTCATACGACGGGCTGAAGGGATGTTGGTGGTACATACCGTAGTCGCAATGAGGCCACCCGGTAACAACAACACTGCTTTAACAGATGACTTGAGTGGTACTAGAACATACTTGAGCGCGTCGTTCACTGATACGATCATGACAGGAGTATATTACATATAGGGATTTGATCACGTGATGATGTCCCGTGATCTGTGACAGCTCGTGTATGTTGCCTCATCGCGTTTGTGGTCCCTAACGGTGCTCTCAAGAACGGCGAGGACGTCCCCCACTCGTAATGCCTCCACGACGGTCTTCTCGTTCACGCACATCTGAAACAAAACCTACATCAACAGAGTCGAGTTCCAAGCCCACCGATGTCACCACTGGTAAGCGGAAGCGCGGCCAGTCCGTCACAGCAGCCGAATCGGACGTCGAGACGGAAAACGTGATTCGTTCGACTTCGGGGTCCAAGCCCTCCTCGCGTACACGTACAAAACCTGCTTCCACCGCGTCGGCATCAAAGGGACGTGCGAGTAGTGGTCCGGAGCGGGTGGGAGGGAGTAGGACCTCTGCGAGGACAAAAGGTGCAGGAAGGCTTGCGGATGTCCCTGAGATGGATGAGAGCATGGATGAGATGGAAGAGGATGAAGAACAGGACCGGGACAGGTTGGAGGCACCTCCTGCTCGAAAGAAATCTCGCAAGTCTGTTGACGACGACGACGAACATACAGAGGCAGAGGAACCGGTACGTCAGCCTTTAAGGAGGGGAAGATCTCGTCAGGTGGTCAAGGAGGAGGAGGAGGAAGAAATGGTCCCCCCACCTGTATCCAAGACTCGACGTTCTTCTGCCAAACCTCCGTCCTCGAAAACGGCAAAGACCACCCGCTCATCTCGCAGGTCCCCCAGAATCGAAAGTGAGGTCGAAGAAGAAGGAGCACAAGGAAGGGAGGTTGAAGAAGACGCGATCCCCATTTTTGATGATGTAGGTCGCGAACCATCCTCTGGTAACCCTGCGCGCAAACGCATTCAGCCTGGCAAAAAATCGCCTTCCAAGCCCGCTAGGATCGTCGAAACATCAGATCAGGAGGAGGATGCAGTCCCGACCCCACGACCGCGCAAGTCAGCTCCCGTCGCGCCCCGTAAAGAACCTACGCCCGAACAGCAAGCTACAGCCGATGAAGAGGACGACCTGGATGGCTTTGATCAGGAATACAAAGCTTCTCCGCGCCGTACAAAACAACAGAATGCGAAGAGAGACAGCTTACCGAGCCAGATATCCCGGACTCCAAAACGCACGCAGCCGGTAAATGAAGAAGAAGAAAGATCACTCTTAGAACCTAGAGTCAGACCGCAATCCCAATTACAGCCCCCTCAAGTAGAGGAAATTCAGGGGCCAAAGGCTCGATTGGTCATTCATAAAATGGCATTGGTCAACTTTAAGAGCTACGCGGGAAGACAAGAAATCGGACCCTTCCACAAGGTGCGTGGTATAGTATTCGGATTCGCAGCCTTCATACAAATCATGTGTGTGGACAGTCTTTTTCATCAATAGTTGGTCCTAATGGCTCAGGCAAATCAAATACGATCGACGCGCTGTTGTTCGTGTTCGGGTACCGTGCGTCAAAAATGCGTCAGGGTAAACTCTCGGAGTTGATCCATAACTCGGCTCGCTATCCCGATCTCGACGAGTGCAGTGTCGAGGTGCACTTCCGAGAGATCATTGACTTGGTGAGGGGTTTTTCTTCAGTCCGTTCCATAATCCCTCATGCACTAGATAGCCCGGTCCCAACGCATACAAGGTGGTGCCAAATTCCCAGTTGGTGGTAGCGCGGATAGCATACAAGAGTAACTCGAGCAAATATATGATCAACGGACGTATTAGCAACTACACGGAGGTGCAAACGCTGCTCAAAGGCCGGGGTATCGATCTCGATCACAAACGATTCCTCATCTTACAGGTAATTCCCCCTGTTTTTTTTGCTCTCTCTTCTATTCGCAGTTGACCTCGTGTGTGTGTTTTGTAGGGTGAAGTCGAGTCAATTGCGCAGATGAAGCCTAAAGCTCAGAACGAACATGAGGATGGCTTGCTCGAGTACCTCGAAGATATCATTGGTACCTCCACGTACAAAACTCGGATCGACGAAGCGCTCGTGCAAGTGGAAGCACTCACCGAACAGCGCGGCGACAAGCTGAATCGACTCCGCATCGTCGAGCGGGAGAAGAATGCGCTGGAAGCCAAGAGGAAAGAGGCGCTAGATTTCCTGAGGTTGTTCAACGATCACGTGAGAGCGAAAAGTAGACTTTGGCAGTGGTATCTCTGGAAGTGCCTGGAGAATGAGACCAGATTCGAAGCACAGATCGTGAGTAGTGTGATGTTTATCTACCGTCACCTGCGGAGGGCTGAGAATGTTGCTCGTGTTTAGACGAGGCACCAGAAGGAGCTGGATGCTGAGACGGAGAGGAACAAGGACGATATCACTCATTTGGCGATGTTGGAGAAGCACTTTGAGGAGCGTGAGAAGGCCTACGAGGTGCGCCATTTCTGAGGGATCTCTTTCAAGTCTCAAGTTGTACTCACCCGTTTCGTCTCGTCTTTCTTACGTGATCAGGAAGTAAAAGCTGCGGCTGAAGGAGCCGTGAAAGATCAAACTGCGCACGAGAAGCAGGCCGTCGGGCTTGAAGAACGGCGCAAGCATGCCAACACCAAGGCGAAGAAACTGAAGAAGACGCTTCAGGATGTGCGCTCTTTTATCTCGACTTTCGTGTATAGTTCTCTCAGACGCTGTCCAATGCCTGTTACAGGACGAACAAGCTAAAGCCGCAGCTGAACGCATGATTGAAGATAGTGATGCCAAGATCGATCGCAAACGCGCAGAGATCGAGGAGTACGAGGAGAACCTGAAAAAGGAAGAGGACATTCTTGAAGACATTCGAGACAGCTTGAAAGGTTCGTCATGTACCTGCATTATCCCGATAACCTGACCGATGCTACGCAGACAAGACGCAGGTGTTCCACGATCAGATTGAAGCCAAACAAAAGGAACTCCAACCGTGGACCACCAAGATCAACACAAAGAAGGCAGGGATTGATGTAGCGACGAGTGAGAGGGATGCGCTGGCGAAGAAGATCGTCGGCCTCAAGGACGCGGTCAAGAATGCCCAGGAAGAACTTCAGCAGCAGCAAGTAGGGCAACAGGCCAAGGTGAGATAGATGTTACGTCTGTGGATTCAGCCCACGTTTGACTCAATGGCTGCCCCAGCTCGACGAGCTCAACGATTTGAAGGCAAAGAAGGCAAACTTGCAAAAAGAATCGCAGGCTCATGCGAGCCATTTCCAAGTAAGCACTTGCTTGTGATACGAAGGTCGCTCGTCAACTTGCCACTGTCCGCATTTTGCAGGACGCCCGAGCTCGCGTGCAGGAGTTGCGAGGCAAGGCATCATCTCTTCGGCAGCGAACAGAGGAAGCGAAGGCATCCCAAGCCGCCAGCACGTCGCAAAACAAGGTCCTTGAGCATCTCACTCGTCTCAAGCAAACTGGACGCATTGACGGTTTCCACGTGGGTGGTCCTCTTCATCTGACTTTTCGGATGCAAATCACACTTTCTTGTAGGGCCGCCTAGGCAGTCTTGGAACGATCCCCGACAAATACGACGTCGCCATCTCCACTGCTTGTGGCGCACTTCATAACATGGTTGTTAACACCGTTGCCCAGGGGCAAGCCTGTATCAACTTTCTCCGATCACAAAATGTTGGTCGTGCCTCCTTCATGGTCCTTGAGAAACTTCCCACCGATCGCATCAACGAGCGAATCCAGACGCCAGAAAACGTTCCCCGTTTGTACGACCTCATCAAGCCCAAAGATCCCCAGTTCCTCCCCGCGTTTTATAAAGCTGTCGGCAACACGCTGGTCGCTGACGATCTCGAACAAGCGAACCGAATCGCGTTTGGTGGTTCAAAGCGGTGGCGCGTCGTCACGCTCGCGGGCCAGTTGATCGACTCGTCTGGCACAATGTCTGGCGGTGGGAACCACGTCGCACGCGGGGCTATGAGTTCCAAGCTGGCAGCGGATGGAGTGAGGCCGGAAGTGTTGAAGCAGTATGAACAGGAAAGCGAAGGAGCGGCGAGGGAACTGGAGGAAGCGACGAGGGCGCTCCGGGACTTGGAGGGCGAGGGAGAACGGTTGGCGCTTGCGGGACCGCAGTTGGAAATGGAGATAGAGAAGCTGACGATGGGGGTGAATAATGGTCGGAAGCGACTTGAAGAGGGGGAGAAGCGGGTGCGTGAACTCAAGTGCGTGGCCGTCGCTCTCTTCATTATGACTTGGTGTGGGATACTGATTGGTTGATCTACCAGGGCACAGAGCAAGCCTGACGCTCGGGACGTGGCGCGAATCGAGGTACTAGAGAAGGAGATCGCAACCATGACGGCCGAGCTAGAAAGCCTGGAAGCGAAATCGGGCAAGATCGAGGACGCCATCAAGGAATTTGAGAAGAAGATCCTCGAGATCGGTGGTTCACGATTGCTCAAACAACGGTCGACCGTAGACGGCATCAAGCTGCACATCAACCTCGCCAACGACGAGATCACGAAGGCGGAAGTGGCAAAGGCAAAGGCGGAAAAGGATGTGGACAAGTACACGTCCGCAATCGCCGGCAATGTCACTGCCGTGACGGAAGCGGATACGGAGGTTCAACAGTTGCAGACGCAGCTTGAGAAGGTGAACAAGTATCTGGAGGAACTCAAGGAGAAGGTTGAGGCGGCGCAGGCGGCGGCGGAGAATTCAAAAGACGATCTGGATGCGCTCAAGACACAGCTGGAGGCGAAGAGAGAGGAGATCCAAGAGTTTAGAAAAAAAGAGGTGAGTGCGTGAACACAACCGACGGGTCGACTGTCTGACGTACTGGTGTTAGATGGAGTTGACGCAAAAGTTGAACGATGTCAAGAAGGAGGCTGCATCGAATGAGGAAGCCCTGAAGCATTGGCAAACGGAGCATGATAAGCTGAGGCTGGAGGAGATCGAGTGAGTGCCATCCCAGTTGTGCATGACTTGCATTAATGTATGAATGCAGTGATGACGATGAAGAGGTCGAAGAGGAAGCAGAGGCCGGCCCCGCTGATGGAGAGCCTTCAGAACCACAGGTTAAACAGGAAACAGGGGAGCCATCGGTGCCGCCACCCAAGAAACCATCAAAACCACGTCAACCCTCGGATGAGCTACATATCTATAGCGTCGAAGAACTCTCTCAACTCCGAAAGCGTGATTTAGTTGCCGATTCAGAATACCTCGATGGTGAGCCCTCGATCATCTCCGCCATGTTTTGACGTTGAACATCCACACGACAGAGAAACTGAACAATGCCAAGCCTGATCTGTCTGTGCTCACGGATTACAAGAAGCGCGAGGAAGAGTTCCTCCGCCGCGCCAAAGACCTCGATCAGATCACCGACGCGCGCGACGCACAGAAACAGGAATATGATAACCTCAGGAAACAGCGCTTGGATGAGTTCATGGCGGGCTTCAGTCTGATTTCTCTGAAACTGAAGGAGATGTACCAGGTTCGTGATTAATTCCGCAGAGTACATGTGTCTCATTGCGGTGTTAGATGATTACTCTGGGAGGGAATGCGGAACTGGAACTAGTTGACAGCATGGATCCATTCTCGGAGGGCATCATCTTTAGTGTGATGCCACCCAAGAAGAACTGGAAAAACATCTCGAATCTGTCTGGTGGTGAAAAGGTGCGTCGTCTCATTTCCCGATGGTACGAGAAGATAAAGTACAATGTGATCCTAGACACTGAGTTCTCTGGCCCTCGTGTTTGCGCTCCATGCCTTCAAAGTAAGAGTCACGCCTTCAAGATTTCCTTGATTGCTCATTCTCGTATAGCCTACGCCTCTCTACTTTATGGACGAAATCGATGCTGCGCTTGATTTTCGGAACGTGTCCATCGTCGCCAACTATATCAAAGACCGGACCAAGAATGCGCAATTCATTATCATCTCGTTACGGTCTGTTGGACACTCTTTGTCACTTCTGCCCGGGCCTGAGCATCGTACGACAGAAACGATATGTTTGAGCTGAGCCATCGACTGATCGGGATATACAAAACCGCAAACGTGACCCAAAGTACACACTCCTCCTTTTGCCTCTGCGAGTAACTGATTCCTTGCCAGGCATTGCCATCGACAATCATGTTCTCGTCCCGACCAAGGTCGTGACGTCCGTGACAGCCTCTACCACATGACACGCGTCTGGACACGGTGTTTGCAAAGCGGGATCGTTCTTTGCTCTGTTGCTTTGTTGTATGCGTTTACACTCCACCTTCCGTTTTTCCCTGCGATTATTCGTATTTGTTGTGGGTGTATTGATAGATGGCTTACATGGTGTGAGATTTGCTGTAATGATACCCTCTTTCTAGTGAGCAGTCTACGCAGACACTCCCCCTAATTCCCCCTATTCGTGACATGCCTCTGCAACAGCTCCCCTACCGTACACGTGCGTCCTTCCAACGTGAACGTATGTCTCACTGTTTCAGCTTCCGTCGATCCCGGAGGACCGTGCTCGGCGCAATCATCATCGACGGGTAGCACCAATCCTGGTTCGGCTCTGAACCAAGGATGACGAAGGGCCTCCGAGGGACGGAGCCGCTGAGACGGTTCGTACACGAGGAAACGGTGGATGAGGTCGAGTGGGGAAGGAGCCAGGTCAGTGGCGGGTGTGTGTGTACGTGTGTCGAGGGCAATACTCGACGTGGACGGCGGTAAATTCGGGAGGAACGACGACAGATCTATCGCCTCAACGTTGACAAACGACAATTTGTTTGCGTCCGGGAGGGTGAGAAACGACTGCACCAAACCGATCAAGATCAGGTCATCGGATAGAGGGGGGGGCAACGAAAGAGAGTGAACATACTGGCCATGTGTCTTCATTGGGTGTACCGCGCACCCTGAATATACTCCACGCGAGCCCGATCTCGCCACGCGTTCCATCAAAGAGACTCGTTCGTGTCCAACGACCCGTTGGTATGCCTGAACGTGAGTGCGTTTCTTGCGGTATGACGAAAGGCGCTGGAGGTGTGGGTGAACGCGGTTCGGCATTCGACTCCGACTCGGAATCGGACGCGCGTTCAAATCTCAAAATGGAGGGAACCTCGTCGTCCTCGTCCCCGCCGGATTGCAAACGGAGAGAAGTGAAAAACTCGGAAATGGTGACGCCAAGACTCCATGCGTCGATGGCAAACGCATCGTATGTCCGCGGACCAAAAAGTAGTTCTGGGGCACGGTATTGGCTGGGTGTATATGCGTAGGAAAGGAGAGTGCATCAGTACTCACAAGAACTGTCGGACGTCCAGAGGAGGAACATCACGCACCCCGTCGATACCTCAAAGTACATTCGTGCCGCAGATTCGGGCCACAAATCTTTGGTTTTCGCAGCATCCTCTTCGCCCACCCGGAAGGCGATTCCAAAGTCGATGAGTTGTACACGCCCTGAAGCAGTCAAGAGGACGTTCCCTGGCTTGATATCCCGGTGCGCGATTTGAACGTGTTCGCTGTGAAGGTAGCTCACTCCACAAAGGATTTGAAAGAGTATCGATTTCGCGAGGACGGTGAATTGGACTTCGCGTGGGGTAGGCGAGGGCGATGTGAGGTTTCCAAACGAGACGATCGGGTGTGGGGAGAATGTGGAGGATTGGAGGAGCTCATCGAGAGAGTAGGGGATGTAGGGCATCCAACAACTCAGCTGTTGGGATCTTTGGGATAGCTGTTGCCTGATCAACGGGATGATCTGGGACGCAGAGATCAAGTTGGGATGTAGAATTCAAAGACGAGACAACGTACGTTGATATGCGAGAGCGAAGCAAGGAGACGGACTTCCTTGATGATATCGTGGGGCTCATTGGCATGTGCCGTGGAGGACGTCTTGACTGCGATGAACAGAGGACTGTCTGGCAGCGTCGACTCGATGCGAGTGACGATAGATGTAGGGCCTTCGGATACGATTTTCTGGGAGTGGAGATTCGGTTCGTGCCATCCACCTACAGCGTCGTCGCCGCGTTCATTGAAGGTCATCGTCGAGAGTTTCCCTACCATCCTCTGTCCAAGTGGCGAGGCTTGAAGTCATTTCGGTCGCCCAATCGCTGGGTGTTGTGTAGGCGTTTGTCCCCGTGCACCGCGAATGGTGGCAGTCCAAGAATAATCCCAACGCGACTCTTCTCTTCGCCTCGTCTCGATTACGCTCATCATTAATCTATTTCCGCAATGGCCGTGGATGACGAGCAACGGAAGCTCCTCAGTGAGCGCTACCCAGCCATCATTCGAGCGTCTGATTGATCGCATTCGTAGATAAGCAGCTGCTAGCAGCCGCCCGCCAAGGAGGCAATGTCGAGGAACTATTACTCGACATCGAATACAGAGACCCAGCAGACGACGGCAGCTTTCTTTTCGATATCAACTGCACTGACCTGTACGTTCTCTGTCACTACCGAGTTCAGCACGCTTAGCATTTGCTCGGGATGGGTAGGTCAGGAAACACACGTTCGCGACTCTGTTCTATGCTACCACCGATTAGCGCTGATTTTTCGTCTTCTCTTCAGCTCTCCATCTCGCGTACGTCACTCGTCGCAACCTTTCCTCCGCATCATCTCACTCGACGTACACGGTTGGATTGGGTGGTATCTCACCTTGTGTCTCTCCCTTTCATGGTCTGTCCTCCATCGCAGCGTTCTGAGCGGTTCTGTCGAGCACGTCAATCTCTTCATCGAATCCAATGGTTGCGACGTCGATCCCCAGAATTCCAGAGGGGACACGCCCCTCCACCTCGCCGTCCAGCTCCAAGACCGCGATATTCGTCGTGAGATCGTGTCAGCTCTCGTCGAGACCGCCGGTGCCGTCGAATCGTACGTACTGCTGATTCTCGTCGCTTGCGTGGCGCGTTCTGGCATATACCCTGATCATCACCTTATTTCCTGACGGATCGTACCAGCATCTGGTTGACCAACAAGGCACGTCAGACACCAAACGACCTTGCAAAAATTTACTGCCCGGACGATACGGAAGTGATCTCATTGACGACCCCGCCTGTGCGACAAATAGACAGTTTCCTCGACGAAGACGATATTGCGAGCGGTGAGTTTACCGAGGCTTCCCTGGCTCCCCCCCTCTCTTTGCGGGTGCTAATCATCCGCTCCAAGACGATGAAGGCAGTTCTGGGTCTGAATGAACTACACAGACGGCACCGGGTTTCACCCCATGGGTGTTGTGTCGTGTAATATACTTTCTGCATATCCTGTTACTCGGTAGAATTGAAGGCCGAGCTGGCGGTTGGACGACATTGTCTCTGTTCCTCGCCGCTCGGACTCGAACGGTCGGAGAATCTGGGGGATCGAGGATCGTGACTGACCTCACAAAAGTAACAACCGTGGAAAGGGTGCTAATACACTTCATTGGTGCCAGGGGACCAGTCAAGTTAATGTTTCCCATCCTTTGGTTATACGGTTGGATTCTCCAGCTTGATAGTTTTGAGTTCGACCGCGGCACAGAATCAACCAAGGGTAGCAAGAAAAATTGACGCGGACTGCATATGGGGGGTGGGATACCATGCATGTCGACCGTATCGCGAGTATTCGGGCAAGAACTTTGAGACGAACTGGTGCAGTGGTGCTTCGCCCCTTCTTCATCCTCCTCACCCAGTCTGCGAATCGGAACGAATCAAACCTCTCGAATTCCGTACAGTGAGTCGTCGTAACGGAGTACTTTCCATACCCATGTTGATCCGAAAGCCTTTCGGGATCAATCCAAAGTCGCACGCAGCAAACGAGATGAACCTGCGCAACCCAGAGACGAGGGCAAGGTTGCTTGTCAACACTCGGTTCGCTATTGCCCCAATGATGGCATCTGGACCGCCTTCATCCACCAGCCTGCCACAACAAGAGGTCGTGATGCTCCAAGAGAATAAGACTGACCACTGATTTCTCAGTCCAGCCCTTCCTATACTTTCTGAAGTATTTCTGTCGCCCCCACTAATTGGACGAAGGTGCCCCACACACACCACGCCTAATGTTTCTAGGGGCGTTTGTAATAAAACGGGCAGGCAGGCTAACAAGAGGATGAGAACCGTCGATAGCCGGCTGGGACACACGGCTTCCGAAAAGCCGATCAGAAGACTGCCTATCGACAGTGTATCGGATTTTGAGAGCAACGTAGATCCGGGCTGTGACCTGAAACCACTGACCAGGGCTCGGAAACGCAACCGAAGTACATACGCGAAGGAAGACCGACACCACTGCTCGCACGGCATGTGCACCATCTGTTCGACAGTGGCCAATTCCGGAACACTTTTTTCACTGTTATCAATCCAGCATCAGCTGTTTTGAATACCACCGGAAATATGAGCATGTCACCATCACCCCCGAAGTCCAAATTTCACCAAAGGCCGTAATGAGCTCATCCCGCAACTCGGGATAGGAGATCCCAGCACTACGAATGAACTGTGAGCATATCACCACAATGTACTACTGGTTGTCACGAACTTTGGGTGTGGTCTGATTTCAAAATTAAACTTACCTCAGGGATGCTTGAGTTGAAGGCGCCGCTCCCACTCCACTCGTAGCCCCTATAACTAGTAAGGTGCAGTATCTTTTTCGGGCCCTCTGAGGGAAAGCACCACTCTTTGTGCGGAATTCAAACTGAAATGTGGGAGCATGCCGGAACCGTGAGGTATATACGCCACCAACACCCCACATGCCAGGTACCGCAAGTTTCGTTCTCGTTGCTTTGTCCGCACTGGCCCCAGAGCGAAATTCCGAAGAGCCGCTTGCCCGGAGCCGCTTGCGCATATGCGTGGTATCGTGAGCACTGTTCGTCCATGGAGCCATGACGCCTCCGCTATTTCAGAGGTATCCTTCCAGACTACCGATTGCCCGGTGTCGAATTTTCGCAGAGGTCGTCCAGATTAGCCGTAGAGTTTGCGATTCACCGTGTCTGCAATGGATCAACTAGTTTCATGCCTTGAGAGATAAATACAATGATACATCGCTATCTCAAGGCTAGGCAGTCGGGGAGGAGCATAACGCCACGAGAGCCACCTACGTCAATCCTA
>JBBPKT010000608.1:0-16217 GCA_038089395.1 Pulveroboletus frians | reverse complement strand
CTCACCCGTCTATGCGCCTCCTCCTCCTCCTGGCGCTTTGCCTCCGCGGTCCGCCACACCTCCTCCTTGCGTTTCCGACGCTCCTCCCTCTCGGTCTCCTAGCGAAGGCGCTCCTCAGCCAGCCTCTTCTCCTGCATCCAGTGGCGTCGCTCGGTGAATTTGGCAACCATCAGGTCATCTCCGTCTCTGCTGACCTCGATGAGCTGCTCATCCATCCAGTCACAGACATTGGGAAATTCCTCGATCATGGTGGTAGTGGTTTAGGGTCACGAATGACCAGACACGAGGCTTTATGGGGTTGTTCAAGCTCTGTCCAGACCCCGCTCTTCTGTTTCGGATTGCCCCGCACTAATGGCCTTCATGAGTTCAGGCCTAGAAGGGGGATACTGTCATATCCGTCAAATCTGGGACTCCGGACTTAACTCCGGACACCTTTCCTGCAACCTCTGGTGCGTTCTCGATATCAGGAACTGAAGAAACACAAGCAAAAGCGTCAAGCTCAAGCTGATGTAGAGATCAGAAGAAATAATGAATACCAAGTGTGAGGAATAAGTACAGCATATCGACGGGTTTATATACGTATGGTAGGAGTTTAGGGCAAGTGTGGGAAGGATGAGTAATACACTGACTGATGCTCACTAATCGATGACGTAGGGTCTAGGCCAATGACATCACGGAATGTTCTGGAAGGATCATGAAGAAGTGAGATAAGATAAGGAAAAAGGGAATGATAAGAAAATAGAGGCGAAAGTCTGTCATTACCCCCTTTTCAAGGGTCATTGTCCCGATCAACCAAAACACCTGTAATCACAGGTTCTTCGCCTGGTTGGGGGATTTCGAACAGCTCTGGAGGAAGGTAGGAAAGGGATGCAGCAAGTTCTTGGAATCCGGAGTTGTGGAAGACGGTGGTAACAGAGGAAGAGCAGAGGGAGCAGTCACATGGGTGTGATATGACGAAGTCGAGCGCCCTCACGGCATCCGGGTTGGCTCGATGGAAGGCTTCCACCTTGGCATGTGCATTAGCGAGGTTGAAGATGGGTTCCTAGGTACGCTCTTCCGCTGGGTAGCCTTTCCAGTGAACGAGGTATTCGGTCTTTCCTCGACATAATTGAGAATCGACAACCTTTTCCACTTCATATTCTTCTTCCTGGGCTATAACAACAGGACAGGGGCGAGGATGAACTTCCATTTGTCCGGGGGTGGTGGACTGCATGTAGGGCCACAATTGGGATTCATGGAAGACCGGGTGGATGCCTCACCATGTTTTGTTGAGGGCTAACTTGTAGGTGGCTGAACCAAATTTCTCCACGATTTTAAAGGGGCCATATCGCTTGTCAGATAATTTTCTCGACGGGTGATCGGTTTTAATGTTCTTTCCTTCGAGTAGCACGAGGTCTCCTTTGGAGTACTCAGGAGCCTTCCGTGCCGTTCAGTTGTGGTATTTCTTCATCTCTGCTGCTGCTAGGTCTAGGGCCATCTTGGCCTGTTTGTGCGTCTCTTTCATCTGTTCTGTGAATGCGTGTGTGGATTCATTCTTCACCTCTCGATGCATGTCGTTTCAGATCAGAGGTTGCTGCCCATAATTGAGCAGGAAGAGGGAGGAACCCATAGTGCTAGACATCTTAGAGTTATGAGCGAACTCTGCTAGCGGGAGCCACTCCATCCAATCGTTTTGTTGGTGGTTTACGTAAAGGTGGAGGTATAGTTCGACTTCAGAGTTAAGCCGTTTGGTTTGGCCATCTGTCTGAGGATGGTAGGCTGTGGATGGATTTCCCTCAATATGGAGAAGAGAGTAGAGGTCCTTCATGAAATGGGAGACGAACTGAGGGCCTTGGTCTGATATCACCTTTCGCGGTGTCCTGTGGAGTTTAAACACATGATCCCTGAAGATGGCAGCCATGCCTTGGGCAGTTATGGAGCTGGAGACTAGGAATAGATGCATCATCTTTGAGAGGTGGTCTACCATGATGAGTATGGCATCTTTCCCGTTCGACGGAGGGAGTGGTCTGATAATGTCGATAGAGATGATCTCCCAGGGTGCTGAAGGGGTTTCGTTTGGGTGAAGAGGGGTTTGTTTTCCTTGCGTGCGCATCTTGGCTTTTTAGCAGCAGTCACAGGCCAGGACATACACAAAGATCTCTCAATGCATGGACAGCCAGTAATACTTGGTCATAATGAGGTCCCTTGTCTGTCGAGTACCAGGATGGCTGGTGAGCAGGTGGTCATGATTCTCCTTTAGGATTCAGAGACGGAGGTCTCGGTCGTTTGGAACATAGAGGGGTTCTTTCCAATAAAGTAGACCGTCCTTCTCTTTCCATGGGGAGTCTGCTTTCTTTAGCCCTTCAGTAGCAAACTTCTCTCGCTTATATTGAAGTTTAGCAATGAGAGTCTCGATGGGTAGGGGCGAATTGGTGGTATGCACCTGGATTTTGGGCGATATAAAGAAGGCGCGATTGTTGTTGGGTGTGGGCGGAGGCGAGAAAAGATGATCGGGTAGTAATATCTGCTGTTTATTATCACTCTTTACCCCCTTTTCAAAGTCTGGCCTCCGGGACAGTGGATCCGCAGGATTCATTTTGCCGGGGCAGTGGGTGAAGTGGTAGTCGTACTCTTGGAGAGTCAACTGCCACTGGGCTTGGTGGCGAGAAAGGTCCTGGGGTTGACAGAAGAATGTAAGGTTGTTGTGATCCGTCAAGATTTCAAATGGGTGTGCAGCACCAAGGAGGTATTGGTGCCATTCCTTAAGGGCGAACATCACAACCAGCATTTCCAGGTCGGTGGCATGATAGTTGCATTTGGCGTCGTTGAGTGATCGGGAGATGAAGGCAACAGGATGCCATATGTCATTGTGATGCTGGGAAAGGACCGCTCTGAGACCTACCCCTGAGCTGTCGGTTTCAATACAGAAGGGGTCATCGTTGGTGGGCATGGCCAGCACAGGGGTGGACGATATGGTGTTCTTCAGGGATTTGAACACTTTTTGACAGGTGTCGTCCCAGATAAAATCCTTCTTCTCCGAGGTGAGGGTGTTGAGAGGACAGGCAATACTCATGAAGTCCTTCACGAACCGTCGATAGAAGTTAAGGAAGCTGAGGAAACCGCAAAGTGCTTTTCGGGTGGTAGGTACTGGCCACTCCTTGATGGCTTCGACTTTGTTCGGTTCCATTTTGACACATTCCTGGGATACGATGATACCTAGGAACTTGGTTTCTTGCATCTCAAACTCGCACTTGTCATGTCGGAGGTATAGGTGCTCCTTGCAAAGTATAGAAAGTACTTCGACGATGACTTTTTGATGTTCTTCGAGGGTGCTCGTGAAGATCATGATATCGTCAATATATATGACCACTACCCCTTGATTGATGAGATCTTGAAAGAGGGCATTCATCATAGTTTGGAACGTGGCGGGTGAGTTGGTGAGGCTGAAGAACATGACGAGGGGTTCGAATAGGCCTCTATTGGTGTGGAAGGCCACTTTCCATTTGTCTCCTTCCTTCATGCGTACATTGTTGTACCCCCATCTCACATTGAACTTGGTATAGTATTTTGCTTTCTTAAGTTTGTTAACCAGTTCGTTGATGAGGGGGAGGGGGTAGCGGTTTCGGATGGTGACGTCGTTTAACTTCTGGTAGTCTTGGACGGGTCATAAGCGGCCGTCTTTCTTCTTGATAAAGAAGAATGCTGATGCGAATGGGAATTTGGAAGGACGGATGTGTCCAGAAGTGAGATTTTCCTCGAGGAAGGTGTCAAGTTCCTTTTGTTCACCTGGTCCGAGGGGGTAGACCTTACAGTCAATCTTGTGGTCTCCAGGTAGGAGTTTGATTGCATGGTTCCAAGGTCGACACGGGGGAAGTTGATCAAAACTTTCTTTGGCGAAGACATTTGCATATGGGTGAATGTAAGGGGGCAAAACTTCTTCGAGGGTTTTCTTTTTTTTTTGTTGGAACTCCTTGCTGGCGATGTCTGTAGAGACATTTCGATAGTAGGAGTCCACATTGAGACAGAAGAGTCGGTCTCCTTGAGAACGGGTGAACAGCTCTTTGTCTTCCTCTTCTTCGGTGTCGCTCAGAGGGGGAAGGTGATCTTGATGACACGAGAATTTTACCTCCCCCTTGGGCCAGTCGATGATGGGGTTATGTGTCTTAAGCCAATCGTGTCCCAGGAATATCGGCATGGACTTGAGTCCGGTGATGGCAAGGCATATCTTTTCCTCGTGGTCTTGGATCTTCATGTTTACTACGACAAAGCTGTCAATCTTGCCGGCTGCATTTAGTGACCCATCAGCATTATAGACTGGCATTGGCACTGGGAGACGATGGGTGGGGATTTGGTGCTTTTCGATGAATTCTTGGTCTATGGATGAACCGGTGCATCCGGAGTCTACTAGGCACTTGGTGATGAAGGTATGACCGCTATCCATAGTAATCATGGCGGTCAGTTCCAACGAGTTGGTGACACGTCATTGGACAGAGGCTCATCCGAAATGAGGTTTGTTTTGGAGGTTGCAGATCACCATTTCTGCTTGATCCAGCAGGAGTTGGGTAAGCCAATTTATCAGGTCCTTGATGACTTCTTTTTGGCGGGAGTCGTGGACAAAGGACTTAAGGTGATCCAAAGCTCGCTGAGGGGGGCCTTGTATTTGTCGTTGGATCCAGGCCACGGACCAAGAGTCTATGGTGTTGAGGTCATGTCGAAGACACCTGATTCCAGTTGAGCCAAAGCCTTTTTGGTCTCTAAGGCTCTCCGAAAGTTTGGGTACTTCCTGGATGGAGGGTGTTGAAATTTTTTCTGAAATCAATTGGGCAATACGGTCACCTTTCTTGACTTCGAATACATGGTCAGAATTGTTAATGAGCAACACCTTCACCTCCCCTCTATAGTCGGAGTTGACAACACCAGCTCCAGTGGTTATCGAGAATTTGACAGTGAGACCAGAGCAGGGGGCGATGCGACCGTAATGACCAGGTGGTATTTCCATATAGAGGGCCATCGGGATAAGGGTTTGGCCCCAGGGTGGCACGGAGACGTCGGAAGAGGCACAGAGGTCATAACCGGCAGCTCTGCAGCTTCCTCTTGACAGGAGGGGGATAGTCTTGTCGTCCTGTTTAACTTTGAGGGTAGGGACAGTCCCTCATTTCAGGATCTGCACTTCCAGCGATGACTCACTTACGGAAGGTGTCTCCAGGGTCTGGTCGACTTCTGAAACAGACAAAACGGCAAATTTATTGTCCAAAGGAGAAGACAACATAGCTGTTACATGAGGAGGGGGTCGACTGTACCTACTCCTCCTTTCCAAAACCCAACTCATTCTTGTCGACGGTCTTCATCATCTCCGCCAACTCTCCCATGTTCTCATAGAAAATCTTGCACCCCTTATACTCGAGGTGACGAATCACACAATGCGGGCGAGGAGGGTGATTGGCGCAGGGCCAGGGCTTTCCACATTTGAAGCAGAGTCCTTCTGCTCTGGCCTTGCCGATATCCATCGGAACTCCTTGACCTCCGAAGGTCCCCGGTTGATTCAGATTGATCTTTGGAGGAACGGGATTGGCAGGGCGGGAAGAGGAGGTAGAGGCTTGTCCCGGTTGATACCACGTTTGGGGTTTAGAGCCCGATTCGCGGGCCTTCCTTTGCTGGAGCGTAGCTTCGGCATGGACAAGGTATTTCTCCCAGACTTTGAGGGAGCAGGAGAAGGCAAGGGAAATGTTAGAGGTCTTGGCGAGGGTGACAATTTCCTTATGTACGCCCTTTTATACAAGGCACAAGAGCAGCTTCTTGGTTTCCTTGCTGACGACAAGGTCAGATTCACAAACAAGTTGGAAGAATTGGACAAAGAAGTCTTCGATAGATTCATTTCATCCCTATTTGAGCTCCTGGAGCTTATCGTACGCCTCTTGCACATGTGTAACCAAGAGGAAATTGGTGTCCAGCTCTTCCATGAACTCCGTGAAAGTATCTGGGTAATAGGGAAGCCTCTCATCGTGGTAGGTGTCTGCGTACCTCTGAGTGGCGTTGGACTCGTTGCCTCCCAAGAATCCGAGTGCGATGATGATCTTCTGCTTATCGGTGGGGGTCTCATCAAACCCCAGGAGGTAAGTACAGAGGGAGTTCTTCCACGACAGGTTTCCCTTCTTATCTCCTTTGAATATGGGGGGCTTTTGGGCCCACGATTTGCCCAACTTGGGGCCGGCCAGACAGGGAATTTCAGTGGGTTGCGGTAATGTGCAGCATCCTCAGGGGTGCGCCAGGCTATCGTCGTCGGAAGAGGAACCATCCCAATCTGAAGACGGGGGGGTTGAGGCACGTTTCTTCCCCTTACAAGGGGTGGATTTTTTGGCCTTGGTACGACGTTCGGCTTGTAGCTCTGCCCGTAATTCTTGCTCAACTTGATGGCGGGCTTGACTGTGAAGGGTGGCCATATCGGGGACGGGAGGTCGGCCATGAGTGATTGGGTCGTACCTGTACCAACCCACCCAATTGTTGTATCTTTCCTCGAATGTGAATCCCTCCGTGTCTTTGTTGTAAAAGAGCGCAGTGGGGGGGTCGCCATGAGTAACTCACTTAGTTTCCTTCTTTTTCTCGGTTCCAGATGGAGACGCTCCAGACATTCTCAATTGGATGGCGGGAAAGGAGTCAGAGGACTGGGGAGACGACACCTTAGAGGCTGTTGAAGTATTCTAGGAGGAAAATATCTTCTCAGGCAAACACGCAGTCAATGGTGCAGAAGTCGGTGAGAGTCAGAGGGCGTGGAGGTTTGACAGGGTCAATGGGGTCATTGAGGGATTTGAGGGCTAGATGGGCCTCGAGGGTGAGAGGGTGGTAGTTGAGAACGTCAGCAATTTTGGGTAGGAAGGCTGGTAAGGGGATGTCGTTGGGGTCAATCGAGACCCTTAACCCTGGTGAAGGAGTTCGGGGTCTAGGAGGGACCAGAATGGGTTGGGAATGGCGTGCCTGAAGGGGGCGGCTACTGGCAAGAGTATGTGTGGTGAGGGGGGAGTAGTAGTGGCCTGAGCGGGTGACACTGACGTGAGAATGTGTGACGGGAATGATCGTGGCACGTCTACCGATGGTTCCCCGAACAGGGCTTCCAAAGGCTCAGCAGAAGGCAGGAATGGGATGAGGAACTAGGGTGAGCGAAAGGCTTGGCAACCTAGGCAGTTCGAAGATGGAGGGCAGGGTCGTGAAGAACGACAGTGCCTAGAGGACGCTTGATATTATATCAGGAACTGAAGAGACACAAGCAAAAGCGTCAAGCTCAAGCCAATGTAGAGATCAGAAGAAACAATGAATACCAAGCGTGAGGAATAAGTACAGCGTATCGACGGGTTTATATACGTATGGTAGGAGTTTAGGGCAAGTGTGGGAAGGATGAGTAATACGCTGACTGATGCTCACTAATCGATGACGTAGGGTCTAGGCCAATGACATCACGGAATGTTCTGGAAGGATCATGAAGGAGTGAGATAAGATAAGGAAAAAGGGAATGATAAGGAAATAGAGGCAAAAGTCTGTCAATATCCTGCTTACGCCTGTCACAAACCAAAAGGCAAAGCAGACAAAGGGTAAACGACCAACTTCCACTACGCACAGAGATGACACAGTAAGTGGTGACTGTGCTAAAAGACCTAGGCGACACCAGGCATAGAAGATATGTGTTCTGACATACCCTAGGCATTTAGCTGACCTCCCCTTCTGTAACGCAGTTGCAGGTCGTCTGTCGCCCAATTCTCTGCCTTCAAGTCTTTGCCATGCTTCATGGAGTTCAGACCATCGTCCGTGTTACATTCAACCACTGGACTCAACTGTCTAGTTTGCTCGCATTGTATTACTATCAGCTGTATCGGTGTTCAATATAGATGAGTACATAACAGTGTATTGAGATGGAGTTAAATGCGTGCAATACATTGTTTTCTATTCTATGGAGAGTGATATTTTGAGGTACGGATACTGGTATCTAGTATAGAAATGGAGCAGGCCATACATGGTACTATATTGCAATGAGAGGAATGAGAGGAATGTGTACCATCTGGAGATCTGATCAATGTTGCCAACATTGATCAAGACTTAGCGTTCTTCCAGATTCCAATGCATACTCACTGCCAGCAAGACAGCCCCTACAGCGCATATAGCTTATATATCGTACAACAGCTACATACATGGCCATACACTCTTTCTTGGTTTCTTGTGATGAAATATGCTTATGCACATCTCCTCACACCCCACCCTTTTTCTGCACACTCAAAGTTCACTGGGCTTGATATGTATTGCCCATGTGTTATTCAGCCCTGTTGGAAGCATTTCCCATAGGTTTATTCAGGGGCACTGACATCCCTCTTCTGGTTTTGGGTTCCCTCCTGGGGGGGGGGGGCAAGTCTAGCCTGCATGATGTCCTTGCCCTCCAATTGGCATGCTTCTTCCCATGCCCTTTTCCTGTCCGTCTTGTCCCCGCTCGCTGCTTTTGCCGCCAGCTCTCATCACGACCCGGACTTGGCCGAGCTGCGTGACGTTAACTGCTGTCTCACCTTGCTTGAAAAGGAGAGTGATTCACGTGACACGGCTGGTCGCTTAAGTAATCACGGAACTTTGTCCTATTAACTCACTTCCACGGCACACACGGCCATGCCACTCCGGAAGTACGGCCGAACTGCCAAGTTCTCCCGAACGGTCACGTACGGAGCAGCGTCCTCCATTAATACCCAACAGCGTCCTCATTAATAACAGGCATGTCCACGTCTTACTCCCCACACATTCCTTACGACCCCCTTCCCCTGGCACACGAGTCGGACCACGACCCGCGAGACACTGTCTACGGCGATACCCCCTCCCCTCCCCTTCTGAGCTCCGAGACGAATCCCATCGAATTGACCACCTTCTCGAATCGCATGCCCCAAGGTGCACCCCCCGCACGTTTTCTGCCTGCTGTCCGCCCTCCAGGCCACAGCGAGGTCCGCGATTCGGTTGCGTCGCACAACACGTTCTACAGTGTGCCCTCTGTACCCAATTCCTCAGTCTACGCCCTTCAGCCCGATCCTGCCGGGTACCGGGACGAACTCCGCTTTGACTCCCCTGACCCTGCCGAACCTCATCGTTATCTGGAGGAGAAACGCTCAACCTATGCCTCACCACGATTCGGGTCTAAACGCGGTAAACTTATCCTTGCAGCTGTTGCTGCAGGGACCGTCATCCTGATTGCAATCATCCTCCCTATATATTTTGCACTTATCAAGCCAAAGTCGAATAACACCGCAGTATCCCCCGCTAGCACAACGTCAGCTGGAACGGGTAAGGGAGGTGGCAGCAATGCCATTGTCACAGGGGGAAATGGTAGCACCGTCACTACTGAAAATGGAACCACCTTCACGTACATGAATTCGTTCGGCGGTATATGGTATTGGGATCCGAACGACCCGTTTAACAACAATGCCCAACCAAACTCATGGACACCTCCTCTCAATGAATCGTTTAAATTCGGTACTGATAAGATATTTGGGTTCGTCATTTTCGATAATATTCTTTCCCCCTCCTGACAAGTGTCTGTTATTCCAGCGTCAATCTCGGCGGCTGGCTCGTTACAGAACCAGTAAGTATTCAATATCAGTGGTACCACTCTGGCTCACTTCTTACCCGTAGTTCGTGTGAGCGCCCCTTACATCCAATCATTCTCACCCAATTCACACATCTGGCGCAGTGTGCCTGCCCTCTTTGAAAAGTACCAGAATACGTCACCTCAGGCCGTTGACGAATGGACCCTCAGTGAAGCCATGGCAGCTGATACTGCCGGCGGCGGTCTCAGTCAGTTAGAGGCCCATTATCAGTCGTTCATTGTGAGAGACCATCTTTCAGATCCTGTGTCGTGCCGTTACTCACCCTCTTCGTAGACAGAGCAGGACTTTGCGGAAATCGCAGGCGCTGGGCTCAATTTCGTGAGAATCCCCCTCCCATATTGGGCCATCGAGACCCGCAGCGGCGAACCTTTTCTCGCCAAAACTTGTTGGCAGTAAGCTCCGCGAGGAACCATACTGTTTGGGGGCTAACAGAGCATAGATACTTTCTCAAGGCGATCCAATGGGCTCGTAAATATGGTATCCGTATTAACCTCGACTTCCATGCCCTCCCTGGCAGTCAGAATGGCTGGAACCACTCTGGGAAGCTCGGTACTATCAATGTGCTTAATGGACCCATGGGGTTGGCGAACGCACAGCGATCTTTGGATTATATCCGCATAATTGCCGAGTTCATCTCCCAGCCCGAGTATCGCGACGTTGTGGTTATGTTCGGAATAACCAACGAACCCCAAGGAACCACGGTTGGCCAGGATGCACTATCCAGATAGTGGGTGTTATCTCTGGCTGAATATCACAACTTCGTGCAACTGATGTGCTTTAGCTATCTCCAGGCATATCAGGATGTCCGAATGGCATCCGGCATAGGGGAAGGTAATGGTGCCTATATATCGTTCCATGATGGCTTTTTTGGGCTGTCGGAATGGGCTGGTTTCCTACCTAATGCTGATCGCATTACTCTCGATAATCACCCTTACATTTGTTTTGATGCTCAGTCTGACGCTCCAATGTCGTCATATGCTCAGACCCCTTGCAACACCTGGGCCTCCAATTTCAACACGTCCATGGCTGTTTTCGGTCTCACCACTGCAGGTGAATTCAGCAATGCTGTCACGGATTGTGGACTATGGGTCAATGGTGTCGGTCTCGGCACACGTTACGAAGGGACTTACACCGGCAACTGGCCAGTTGTCGGCAGCTGTACTCCTTGGACTGACTGGCAAAATTGGAATACGACAATGAAGACGGGGATCATGAACTTTGCGATGGCAAGTATGGATGCTCTTCAAGTACGTGTTTCATCTTGTGTTTGGAGCGATAACATCATGGATCGCGCGTGACAGAACTGGTTCTTTTGGACCTGGAAAATTGGTGCCTCCTCGGCAACCGGTGTCGTCGAATCACCCCAATGGTCGTATTCTCTAGGGCTACAAAACGGCTGGGTCCCTCTTGATCCCCGCACAGCATCCGGACAATGTGCAGACCAGGATATATGGAGTCCACCACTTGCACCCTGGCAAACGGGCGGTGTGGGTGCTGGTCAAATCTCGGCCTCTGTCACTGCGAAGTATGCATGGCCTCCCCCCACCATCAGCAATGGAGGAGCGGTGACTTTACTCCCTTCCTACACACCTACCGGCACTGTCGCCACATTACCACCCCCTGTCTTCACTGTCAACTCTGGCAAGGCTGCCACCACTACAAACGCAGGAAATGGGTGGGAGAATTCCTCTGACACTGCCGGGGGGATGGTTGGCATTGCGACATGTAGTTACCTTGACCCTTGGATTGGTCCCAGTGCAACGCCCCCATCACCTTTGTGCCACAGCGGAAACACCGCCCGCGCTGTCATCAGGTCTATGGTCACCCCTGCGCCTCAAGTTTAGTCATTCTTACATGGATCTCACCCCCGTACATTTCCTTTTTATGACTTTATTGGCTGGCTGACATTAGATGTCCGGCCTTGTTTTCGGGACGTTCCTTGTATGACTGATAGCCATGGACTAGGGCTACTTAGTACCTGTGGCGTACACTGTTGTTTTATTTTGTGTACCTGACTAGATGGCTTCTGAAAGACACTGAGACAGCTGGCTACAGTAAGTCTTATTAGCACCTCATGATCACTGTTTGGTGTGACGATCTTTGAGATCCCCGCCTTAATTAAGGGCCCACTCCGTGTTTGAAATCGTCATATGCTCCCCGAACTTATCTGCAGTGGGGTTGTCGAGTTCGTGCCCTCTTTCTCCCGAGCACCATGACGAAAAGGGGGTGGGGTCCATATTAAACCTCGGCGACCCACGAGGACGATACCTTTTTTCTTGCACATATCGAAGCTTCTTACTCGTTTCATAAGCGTCCACGCGGTGTCCTGTCGAACCTGGAGTGTACGCACGCCCGGGTGCCCGGCGTGAGCGAGGGGCGACGAGATCTCAGGATAACGCGTTTCGTACATTACAAGTCTCTCATGTGGTAAGTATCCAAAAGAAAAAAAAGCACACATGTCACGATGCACGCGCATGATGTGTTCCTTCGAAATCGTCCTTTTTCATTTCATTTCACGCAGGCCCGTGGCAGCTACGGCGTGTTGTCGTAAATGAGGGGGAAGAAGTTCGGAGTCTCGAACACCGTCAACGGTGTCAGAAACAAAAGAATAGGTGTCCTCAAGTCCTGCCCTTCCACAATATATGATATCGATGGATCTGATCCAGCAAATGATGATATTTCCGCCGCACCACAGCGCTGCTGCCATGCTAATGTTACAGAGTGGGTGACCAAATGCCGAGGACTTGTATGAGTACGTACACATCGAGTGTGACATCACCGATCCATGGAGGATATTGAAAAATGTCATAAACACTCGTAAACCTGGTAGAGAATTCGCCTTTAGGATGATAGCACAGCTATCGGATTACTGAAAACCCGTCTGGGGAGATGACCACGTCGAGTGGCGAGTTTGACTGTAGACTGAGAAATCTTGGCACACGACCAGACTGCTTGCCCAGGTGGGCGTGCGTCCTGATGCAGTGACATGCGATATGACCGAGGTATCGATAAATCGTGAACCGGGTATTTTCTGGGGAATATTAGCTGTGATTTGTTGGCAGGAAAGTGAGCAGTCGATGACCGCGGCAGAGAGATCGGATTGGCTTTTGCCACAAATCGGGAAGCAACGGACACAGAACTGAGTGTCGAGCCACATAGCGTTTTCAGGTCGCCGGAGCTCCTAGACAAAACGCTGCCCAAATCTACCAGAGTACGAAGTGAAGAATGAGGGGATGGCTTGGACGACAGTGAATTTGGAGAGACTAGAATGCCGAGTTCGTAGGAAGCCTGGGAACCTGTTCAACACATAGTGAACCGACTAGCAAACTCGATACGGACCTTCAAGGACCCTAATGACGAAGCGGAATGGGAATGCGCCGGTCGGCGCTCCCCATTATAGAAAGCGCCACGAAGATCTCTGACACCTGAAACGCGTCTCAACTTTGACGCTTGGGCTGCCAATGGTCCCGCAACAGTTTCGGGAGGCCGGTCTCCGCCCACATCAACAGCTTCCTCGCATGTAGCAGGAATTGACATGATTACGGAAGCAGTACGAGCGCGAAGTCTCCGCGTACGCTGAGCAGTCAATTGGCCTGGCTCGTGGAGTGGGTAGAGAAAACAAGATTGACAGGACTCCAATGATCGAGCAGAGGTGTCAGACTCTGAAAATGCACGATTTGCATCAGTCAAGAGCTTGGTTCGTGAGCAGTGATGGAGACGCACGAGAGAGAAGTGTTGCCGACGACGAGCTAAATTGATCCAAATCACTCTCGAGAGTGATTTCACTCAAGGAGTCTGGAAGATTCGAGCTGTCGAGTTCAGCTCGCGAGGAGCAACTGTAGTAGGCTGGTAGTGAGGTTGAACTACAAATTCTTCGACTCCGTGTCGAAGAATGTAGTTGACAATGCTGCTTGCGAGGTCGAATAGCTAAGGAGTCGTTTTGGCACGACATTGCTTTCCTATGAGCGAATAGATTGTAATGGTACAGGTTGATGTTGTCTGGGAGATGTGAACGTAAGTTGATTTCTGGCCGCATCAGAAGACCATTCGGCTACATATAAAGTACCCACGAGGCTAGGCGGATGTACCCGGAAGTTTGGAGGGTCCATCAAAACCGCTGGGAGGCCCGCCGCGTTCCGCAATGCGGGTGTTGCGGCACTAGGACTCTAGAGCTATGGTATGTCGTTCCATACCCTGCCAGTGGCACACTTGAAGGAGGTCGACTTGCTAGTAGGTTTGACATGATATGACATACTACTATGTCCGGCCAACTTACTTAAGCAGTTCTTTTGCCCAGCGATCCAAATAACTACGCCCGGCGCCCCTTAACTAGGGTATCATGTTTGCTGTTTCTCGCAGGACGATAGCTCGGTCAAGTACGCTGCTTAATCGACCCGCACTTTGTGTGGCCCCTTGTTCTGCGCGTCCGTTACGTGCGTCGGCACTCCTTTGCTCACCGTCGTCGCGGCCGCAGTGGAGTCAACAACATTTCTCCACCTCATCTTGTCTGCGTGTCCAGTATACACGATTCTCCAATGAACACACCTACACAACTCGTCGCTTGGGTCAGGATAGGGCTGTAAAGATGGCGATATTCATTGCTGCTGCGGGTGTGGTGTATTATGTCGCGCAGTACGTCGACGGACCTCGTCACACTCGTGTTGTACATGAACTCCGCCCTTTCATAGTCTTGAGCAAGTTCCTGAAACGGGAAGATGGAGGTTTATGGACGTAAGTCCTAGCTATGAAGCCAAGCTCGCGAAAACCTCCTATACGACTTTGTTGTCTGAGTTTGAAGACAAGATCCTACCCGCTCATCACCCCATAACGCACCATGTCCATAGAGTTGTTTCTGAACTCCTAGTGGCTTCCGACCTCGGCACCCTGCGCTCTCACAGCCCTCGAAAGTCTCTCGAAAGTGATGCCGACCCTTGGCACGACGGTCCCTTTACTACTGCACCCCCTCACGATCCTCAAGCTTCTTCAGGGGGAGGCGGAATGGAATGGAATTTGCTTGTCGTCAATGACCCCAAAGTTGTCAATGCTTTGGCTAGCTTTGGTATGTAATGCATCGGGGACACACCCACACTCGCTGAATGCTAATTTCCTCAGGTAACATCGTTGTTTTCACCGGAATTTTGCCTGTTTGTAGAGATGAAGCAGGGTTAGCGGCTGTTGTTGGTCATGGTTTGCATTTCTGTTTCTCCGATTCCTGGGACTGGACTCAATTTGGTTCAGAAATAGGGCATGCTGGTACTATGCTTTTTGTCTTACCGTGAACGATGTTGATGTGCTCCAAGTTGCACGCCACGCGTCTGAACGCTATTCATACTCCAAGGTACTCATACTATTGGCAACCTTGTTGGCAGCAGGCGGCATCGATTTCGGCGTGGTCCAACTGTTGAACTATCTCCTATTCAAACTACCTAATTCGAGAACGCAGGAATTGGAAGGTAGGAATGGAATTCCTAGCAAGGCAGTTCAATTCTTTGGGCTCATCTTCGATAACAGCCGATACGTTGGGTATGCGCATCACTTCAAAAGCGTGTTACGACCCTCAATCTGCGGTGGAGTGAATTTCATCTTCATCTTCCTTGTTACGGACTCTTCACGTCTCGTTGCAGGATGCATAGACGCCTGGCAACAGTCAGCGAGAGCGGTGGCATAGGTTCCATCGAGTTCCTAAGAACGCATCCAGCTCCAAAGCGTCGCGTCAAGGTAAGCGAGGAAGTATCCCCTGATGCCGGACGTACCTAAGAAGCCCGATGTTTAGCATCTCGAAGAACTTGTTCCTGAAGCATACGAGCTACGCGCCGCCAGTCCCCGATGTGCTAGCGTCCGCGGATCTATAGAACAATTTCTGGGAAGCATGAGCCGATGGGGTCAATAACTGTTTGCAGCGAATGAGTGAACGCGACGCGCCAGCGCCGCTACAACTGTCCTCGGTTCCATACGGGGTATCTATCGAGTACTAGCAGACAGACCGAGGAGCTAAAAAAAAAAACAAGGTCCCGGAACAAAAGCACAGATTTGACCATTATAAACACGTGGTGAACAGCGAGTAAGCCAGAATGAACGACAGTAATAATCCTCGCAAACCGAACAGGGGATAATGTGACACCCGTCCCCCTGAAGCGTAATGCGAATCCAATGTGGAATTACTAAATCCACATAAACCTGAGCCACTGAGGTCGCTCAAAGGGATGAGGACGAGTGGAAAGCCGCCTGCGGTGTACTCCGCCTCGACTGTGCCGTTGCTGCCCACGGGCCATTGGGTGCAAGTCAGAACGCTACATAACGACCATGCATCAGTATACTCGAGTTGCTCTGAACAATGCTTACTCGATGAGGGGTGTGCTCCATGGATAGGATGTATACACCGGAACACTAGCGTTCTTAGGCTGGCATAATAACACCTCAAAATTGGGATATGCACCATCATCATCTTCATAGAACATACCGGAGATCCAACATTCGTCAAAATGGAGATCATGTTGCCTTTCGAGATGGCAATGCCATCATCCGTGGAAGTGAGGACTTGCATGGACGAGTTGAGCCAGTTGGTACTATTGATTAAAAAGTTGCGAAACTGCGAGGAGGTTATCCAGAGTA
>JBBPKT010000607.1:0-16223 GCA_038089395.1 Pulveroboletus frians | reverse complement strand
ATGAAGCAGTGCACTTGTGTCGAAAAGCTCATCAACCGTGGCGCGCTGCGAGTATCCGTGGGTCGTTATTGTTCCAGTGGCGAGCGATTGGTGGGTGACAAGGAGCTCGGTTGGCGCGTTTGTGTACTCATTTCTATGAAGCAAACGAATCACGCGAAGAGGGTTTCGAGGATCAAGACGATACAGAAGGCTGGCAAGGCAACAGACGTCGGCGACTATGGAAATCTACCTGTGTAAAAGCTGCTTTAAACGTAAGGACGTTATCTTCGCCCCTATTCAGCTTGTCTTATGTTGCTATAGCCCAACTTACCCGATCCCGAGCGGGTATTATATGCAGCACTCGCGCCAACTCCTCAGACGTTCAACGTCCTTAAGTCGGCATGTCGGACCTGGGAAGATCACCTATGGGCTCAAATAAGCATATTGTGCGAAGAGAAGCAAACTGCGGAAATGGTCAAGCTGGGAAGAGGCTATTGGGAGGATGGATTGGAGGCGCTTAAAGATTTGCTCGTATCTGTGGAAGATGCGGACGAAAAGGAAGAGGAGGAATGGGAGAGAGAAGCAAGTGCGGCATTGGAAACACTAGGTGGTGTCAATGTCGATGATGGGTGTGATCTTTACTTCCTCTCTACTGGTCCTCGTATTAACCAACTATCTGGCAGTCCTCCTGCCGATAATGCTTTCCATGTTTCTCAATTGGCAATCGTCCTTGATCGGACAAACCCATTATTGGAGACTTTCGCAGCTGGCTTGAGGGACGGCCTATATGATCCTGGATCGTCAGAGTATGCATTCGTTCTTCTTATATCGAAAAAATTATGCATTCGCGCGCCAGGTACCCCACGATGACACGATTCTTTGCACACCTATGTCTCTTCCTACAGATGATTGATATTTCCATACCACCATTAGCCACTCAAGTGATATTGGAGGCTTATCTTCAGGTCCTCGAGGTCCGTCTTCATCAGAAATCGATCTGAAGCATCATCTTTACTCTCTTTTGGACCAGCGTGCTGGCCAACGCGACCTCATTGCCATGTATGCTGGTGGATTGGGAGATAATGCTGTAGAGCGTTATGCTATGTTCCTCGCCTCTCTTGATCTTTCTGCCGATATCAAGGAACGAAAATTAGCATTGACGCGCGCACGCGAACATGGTCTTGACATGGACCGTGTTTCCATTGTCGCTGCTGAGCGGACGATTGAAAAGTCCTTTGATGTTTGTGATTTTATCTTGGTTTGTTGAATTGTGCTCAACCTGCGATTCACCAGCTGCTACCTCAACTCAAAGGTCCACTTCCTTCGATCATCGCCCTGCAAGAACCGCCGTCAGAGGTGGAGATATTGTTGCTCCGCTCTATAGAGTGGACAACCTTTATGGAAACTACTTATGATACTGCGCTCGAACAAGCTACGGTGATATTGCGGTACTTCCTCGGTATGCCTATTGCTGTGTCTTCATCTATTGCTCACCCATACCAAGGTTCTGGACGCGTCGCTTTGGCACGCGGCTTGTTGGACATGTTGCCACGGGAACTTGCCTCCATCGACGAGCCCGAAGAACGTGCAACGGAGTATCTCCACTATAGACAATTTTTCAACGTGTGGGGCCTTCTTGACCGAGTGGTGGAGTGTCAGTCGTTGGAAGCTTCTCTGATGAACAAGGATACTCGGATAGCGTGGCTGAAGGATTACAAGGTAACCGATGGCAATGACGCCTTCGTACAGCTGATGTCATTTCCATCAGGGTCTCATTGACCAAGCATATGAATCTATCGTAAAGCTGCTCACTTCCGATTGGATGCTACCAGATCAAAGCAGCCCTGCTGGTTAGTACTATCAACTATCCAGTACCTTTCCTCATAGCGCTGTGCAGATCGTCGACATCGTGAGATGCTCCGCATCCGGCAAATTTACATACCCGAACTGATTCTGCGAGTACACGTCATGCTATACGCCTCAAGGGAGCATATACCGGGGTTCGTCGGCCACCTATTGTCAACGTTGTCTTCCGAGCTGACGGATGTGATAGGAACCTCAAAGTTGCGCTTGAACTGGCCAACATCGTCGCCGATTCGCGGTATAAACTCTACGATGATTTCTTGCATCCGGATGGACGCAGGCTTGCGGAGTACTTGGGCGTGGTGAGGCAGGCTGTGTTGGCAGGGCTAGAGAATGGCGGTTCGGATCCGTTCAAGGCCGTTACTTCCTGATGCGTGTCGCCCCACAGACTTGACCAGAGATCCTACGGCGTGGTCATGAATGGAATCATACTTGCGATGCTCGACGGCAAGGGATGGATCCAGAAACGTGCTATCATTGCGTACCAAACACATTTTATTTTCTTTGGACGATTGTGCTGTAAACTCTCGGCTATTATAAGCTCACAAGATCGATACGACGGGGTAAAGGGCAGGAAATGTACATAAATGAAGTGAATGGAAGTGATGGAGGCAGTAGAGCTGATTGAACTGATTGAGCCAGGACAGCGTCTTGTAAGGATTTCAAGACTCCAACGTGCTCCTCTAAGATTATAGACAATAACAATATTTATAGATTACTAGTAGATACAATTAATCACTGCAGCACTACTGACAAAACGCACTACCCAGACAGTTTCGTCACCCCTCGCCGACTTTTTCAATGCTGCATCAACCTCACGATGTACCGTGAATGCGATTTCTTCCTCCTGGGTCCAACACCGACCATCCAACGCGCATGCGCTCCTTTCCCGGGAAGCATAGCTCTTTGGCGACCCGCATGACGCGGTCATTTTGCGTACCAACGAATACCATTCTCCACGAATGGTCCTTCAAATCGCCTCGCAAGCTCCCCCGTACCTCCTGCAGACCCTCTATCGGCGACTTATGATCTGCACTCAGGGTTACCTGAAATGCAACAATGTCTTTCTCAAGCACAAGCATACTGTCAATCCCAGGAAAAACGGCGTGAGGAGTAACCCAATAGTATGGCAGTGTCTGATGTTTGAGTGCCTCCCGGGTGGCGGGAGCGAGAACGGTTGTCCCTGGTAGTACGGTAGGAGGTTGCGCTATATCATCGCCAGGGTCTTGCGCAACCCATTCGCATGGTACTTCTTTTCCTGTGATAACGAAGTAGTTGAACCAGAATTCGAACAGGTAATCAGCGGCTGTACGAGTTTCCGCGACTTGACTAAGAGCCCTGTAGAACTGGACCCTGACGGTGTCGTCATGCTCCTCGAGGCCTTTTCCTAGCAACCCGGATAGGGCTTCTGTCGGCACATCCACGGAAGCAAGCGTGCGGTTGATAGCCCCTGTATCAAGCTTCCTTGGCCGAATGACATAGATCGGTGATGCACCGGGTGAGTCGAGTCTCCCTCCTCCTCGTATATACGCTGGGGCTGCCTCAATAGATTTTTCGACATCTTCACGTAACAAACCCTCCATTAATGTGACATCCGGAAAAAGATGGTATTGCAGCACCGTCCGAGGAATGGTGCCCCATTTCTTCGTGAAAGCGGTCACCCACTCAACATCCAGCTTCAATAGTACGCTTGTCATCTCGTCAGATTTTGTATTGTATGGAGCGTATTGCTCACGCGAGATTCATAATTTCATTTTCGGTCCAAATATCCATAATGTAGTGTGACGCACCTGATTCCTTGCTCCAGTTCTTCCAACGTGAAGCTTTGGGCAAGGTCGTCTGAATGACTCGGATACGACCCGATTCAGTCACGAAGTTTGTAGGAGGGTATTGGACGTGTGCACTGGAGTCACTGAGCGCCCACACGATATTGCATTTTGACAGCGATCTGATATGATCAAGGGGGTGGATGGTAGCAGTATCTTTAAAGAGCACGTAGAATGGTAAAGCACCTAGTTGTTGTAACGCAACCGGTTGCCTCTGCCCGAGAAAGCTAACAAGTGCGTAGAAAAGGAAAAGCGATTTCCTACAGGTACGGACCAAGCATCGAAATTTAGCTTCAAGGAGCAGACGTTGAGCAAAACATACCAATCCCAGGCTGCCCCGAAACGTAAGCCCCTGTTTTATACACTGGGTCCGTCTGCAACGTTTCCATTGCGGTACGATATTCATCGATACTCATCCCTGACGAGTATCTTTCCAGGGGGTTTCAAAATCCCGCCAAACAGGATTTTGAATGTGTCAAAATATTCACCAAGGTCAACGACGTCAGAATTTGCCCAGAAAATCGTCTCAGAAGTGCTTTGGAATTACCTCAGGCGATCTGGGAAAATGCTTAATGTTGTCTAGGTGATCTTGTACGAACTCCTCCATGGTGCAAGCACAGTTCGTGATAGGAGGGAACAGAAGCAGAGCAAACAAGCCAAGACGGATGGGTTCGACAGCACGTGCCGCAATTTGGGACCCAACTACCACCTCACCAAGGCAAGTACCGCTCATTGCATCGCCGGGATATACGACTGAACGTTCACCCTCGCCTTGCAGGAATCTGATGACCTCCCAGGCATATTCCTTGATCTTGCCTGCGTTCTCGCACTCTGCTTCCGCCGTCTCGATTATGGGATGGGCCATGAAATCGCCGTCGTCCTCTTCCTTCCCCGCGCTGTACACCCACACCCACCTGACGAACGCGCGCTCACGTCCTCCGTGTCTTTGTGCGCTAGTCTACATGTTCGGGAGTGGGCAACTCTGGGGCATGCATCTCCCGTCGTAGCACTCACATCAACTGCAAACGGCGCTTCTTTTTATCGTAAATTAGATGATGATCCTGTCAACGTAGTCCTCGGCGTCAAACTCCCCAATAGCTTCGACAACCTGTATTTCATGGCGATTGCAAAAATCCATCAGACGAAGTATGGCCTGTTCTTTGAGCACCTGTACAATGTTGGGCTGAACACGAGCAGAGTTGCCGGAGTGAAGCGATGGTACTTTGGCAAGGAACTCTCCGCTTGCAAGAGACCACATGACGGTATGTCTTCCTCGTTTCCCTGACCTATTTGCAACATGAACCGCCGTGCATGTCGGATGTGGGACATATCAACCGAGGTAAATGGTAAGTATGGCAGGCACACATCCACTCTGTGGGTTGATAGATTGAATCACGACGCTGGCTCGGGACTATTCCATTAGAAATAGGACGAGCTCAGTTCTGCATTGGTGTCTGCCCTTCATATCAAACTTCATGAATTGGATTGCTTACACTGTACTGGCAATACTAGGCTATAACATACGGGTTTCCACCCATCCAGTAGGCCCTGGGTTGTGGGGTATTATGGTATGGAATCCCCTGGATATGAACTCATAAGCTGGGCTCGGGAGATATAAAACATGGATTAGGTTCTACTGAATTTCAGATGTAGCTCAAAATAGCTTAGCTGGTAGATTTAGACAGCACTGCATTGCTGCGTTTCGACTCCAACTTGACGACCATCAATCTCATACCCAAACGTCCATCATGAACATCCTGAACAAAGTCATCGACTACGCCGAACGACTCCCCGAGGGCATCGACCGAGCTGCAGATCAGGTCTTTGGTATGTCTAACGTCCATGTGCGATCCGATCGTTTCGTTTATCATTGTGGTATACCAGGTCTGCTAAACCCCGATTGTGAGTGCTGGTCCAATATGACCACACATTGGATGTTAAATGGCACATTGTACAGATCGCCATGATAATCCGCAAGAGAAACTCAACGATGAGATTCGAGCCAAGATCAATGCTAGTCATCGATTTGGAAGCTTTGCGGGCCAGAGGCATGACAACGCGATTAAATGGTGCGTGGAATTACAAACTGCACATGTAATCGGTCCTGAATTAGCGCCGCGTTTCTGTTGGCAAGGCATATTGACGGCCATGATTACATGTGGGCCGTCTCTGAGATGCTGGACAGCGCGAGGGACGTGATCTTCATCCTGGTGGGTGCTTCTCCGATCGCCAACGTCCTTTCCCTCGCTGAGCCTGTGAGCAGGATTGGTGGCTCACACCGGAACTATACCTTCGGTACGTTCACATCGGAAGAGATGAACGTGCGACAGGCTCACCTTTGCTCAACAGCCGACCTCCGGCTCAGAACGGACAGTGGCGTCTCGACAGGCTGCTGCAGCGTAAGGCTGAAGAAGGCGTCAAGATTTACGTCGTCGTTTACAAGGAAGTGACCCAGACGATGACCTTGAACTCAAAGCATACCAAGGCAAGGACGTGAGGGTCACGCATGTGCACGGCTCTGATCGAGTCGATAGGCTGCCTTAGAAGCGCTTCATCCCAACATCGCGTGTATGCGTCACCCCGATCATATCGGTAGCAAGGGTACGGGCGAACTTGCACTCCGCGTGCGATTCTCATTATTTCTAGATACCGTTGAGTTCTGGTCCCATCACGAGAAGGTTCGAGGGTCATTCTTATTGTTGGAACCCACCTTAATGCATAGCCTGCGCGCAGGTTGTCGTCGTCGACAATCATAGTGCTTGTATTGGAGGATTGGATTTGTGTTTCGGACGCTGGGATACGCACAATCACCCATTAGCTGACGTTCACCCAACTGACTTTACTCGGACTCTCTTTCCCGGCCAAGACTTTAACAATGCTCGTGTCCTAGATTTCCAGGATGTTCCCAACTATGTAAGTAACGGGGTCTCCATTCTAGAGACCGCAAGGATGCCTTGGCACGACGTGAGTTGTCTCCCGATAAGGGTTCATTGGCTGGAAACAATGCTGTAGGTCCACATGACGATATGTGGTTCCGTGGTGCTCGACATTTGTCAGCATTTCATAGAGCGCTGGAACGAAATTAAACGCCGCAAGGTACGCGTTGAATCGTGTGTCCTGGCACCTCGGCTCAGTCACCTCTTCTTAGTATCGTGATGATGCGTGCGTGGCAGTAAATGTGACACCGCAACCTCATTTACCCCTATCCTAGGCGGTTTGACTGGCTTGCGCTTCCCCACGACGTGCAAGTCGCACCACATGAAGCGGTTTCTCGTACGTACTCTTCCTTACCGATCTCCTCTTTGGAGTCTTCATTTACGTGTCTAGGTCATCCTCACCGCGAGCAGTGGCAGCAGATAGGCCAGAAGTTTCGGCAGCGGTTCCAACTCGCCTTCGGTGACACTGTCGAACCCCCATACGCTCCATTCCCGCATGGGTCATGCCGTGTCCAAGCTGTTCGCAGCGTGTCGGACTGGAGTCACGGTGTCCTTACGGAGCATAGCATTCAGAATGCTTGTACGTCTACCGCCTCCCTCCTGCTTCCATACCTTGTGTGAGCATGACCGGGACTCTTGATCACTGCCAGACATTCAATTGATTCGCGAAGCCAACCACTTCATCTATATCGGTAAGTTCCTGTGCCGTTCCTTGCCCATTTGCCTTCATTCAGTATTGATGGGCGTAATGGGTGCATCGTGCTTGGCACTGTACGTCAACAGAGAATCAGTTCTTGTGCGTAGCGCCCAGTCTGCTTTGCGACAGGTCTGCTGAAGTGCCGTGCCGTATTCAGCATATCCAACACCCAAGATGAAGGCGTGGTAAAGAATCAGATTGCAAGGGCCTTGGTGGGGCGCATCATCGAAGCCGCCAGAGCTGGGAGGAAATTCAAGGTCAGCATGACTAACAAGGGGGGGTGATCAATGTGAGCTAACCGGGGGTTCTGCTCCGATCCCCTAGGTCGTCGTCGTCATTCCCGAGGTTCCGGGATTTGCGGGTGATATCAAGAAGGAAACTTCATTGAAGACGATCATGGCGGCACAGTATCGTACCATCAACAGAGGTGGACATAGTATCTACGAGGAAATCCGTAAGGCAGGCTACGAGCCGTGAGCGATTCCGACACGACTGCCGTATATTTGTGGTCTCATGACCACCGTTAGGACAGACTACATCCGATTCTTCCATCTGCGCTCGTACGACCGCATTAATGCACCTATGTGTGAGTTGGCTTTCGTCCCTCTGGCATTGGGAGTCTTGACCGTACATTATAGCAACCCTGATTGCGCAAATGGAGCAGTTCTCGGGCGTGACGTTCCATGAAGCACAGATCGCACTCGCGCGTCAATGGGTGGGGAGGAATTTTTTCGGAAAAGACGCTCCTCGCGAGGTCTATATCAAAATGCCCCAGGAAGCAAATGCTGGGACCCCCGTCACGGAGGGGACGCCTGGCAAGAAGGAAAAGGAAAAGGTGCCTCTTCCCGACTCCATTGAAGCTGCGAGGCAGGTCATTGCGCAGTTCGAGTCTGGTGCGAGAAACCTGCGATCGGACGAGATGGTGGCCGATTCGGTGTCCCACCATGCGTTGCAAGGGAGGCGGTCGTTGCTGAACGAGACGTGGATAGGCTCGGAGGAGGAGGAACTGGGCTGGTGCGTGAATCTGCGTTTGGTGACGAATGGAAACTGAAGGACCGAGATAGTTATGTCTCGGAGCAGCTTTACATCCACAGCAAAGTCATGATCGTGGATGACCGAGTTGTCATTGTGTGTACAAGTTTCTCCATGTGCGTGGTGGAGCTAACGAGGAGATCCAGATGGGATCCGCCAACCTGAATGATCGCAGCCAAAAGGCAAGTGTCTGCGCGACTTGTGTCAAGGGTCCTGGGCTGAATGACTGCGTAGGGAGATGGTGACTCCGAGATCGCGCTGGTGGTGGAAGATGATGATACGATTCAGACGACGATGGACGGGCGTCCGTATGTGGCAGCTCGATTTGCTGCTACGCTGAGACGGAAATTGTTCAGAGGTAAGCCAGCCGTGCATAGGTAGCACGTGAATCTGACAGTCGATTGCAGAACACCTGGGTCTTATCGGACCCCAGTTCACGACTCGCAATCCCGATTCGTTCATGAGGCCTGCACCGATACCCAATGACGATGAAACACACACGCCCGCAGATGCTGCTGTTGCGGACCCACTGGCGGAAGAGACGCTCGCGTTGCTGATCAATACGGCTCGTGTGAACAGGGAGATATTCACCGAGTTGTTCCGACCCGTGCCGACGAACCTCGTCCGGTCGTGGTCAGCCTATGATGTGGGTGATGATAGTGTTGATGCTGGACATTGGGGAACTTACCAGATGCGCAGAACTATGTACCAAAGGTAGAGACGGGACACGTCGTGCCCGGGATTCCTCTCCACCGGGTCAAGGAGCGTCTCGATCAGGTCAAGGGTTCTCTGGTCGAGTGTCCATTGGTAAGTGGTCCTGCCTCGCGACCGATGTGGGTTGACAGAGGGATGTGCAGGACTTTTTGATCGATGACAAGGAGTTTGTGGGTGGGATCGATTGGATTGGGCTTAACCCTACGCTGCCGGTGTACATTTAAGCATATTGTAAGGTCTAACGGAAGCTATAAGACGTGTATAAAAGTGGGCGGAGATGGGCCACATGTTCAAGTGTTGTCCATCTGGAATTGGCTTTGAGTACGACCGCCTCGGCTCTTTTCTCTCAACGACGACCATCACCGCTCGTGATCGTCCCCGACGATGAGCTCGACGAGCGACTACACGCGCGGTCTCAACGATGCATTTCTCTCCCACCTCATTGCTCTGCTTTCCACTTACGAACTATGCCCCATGTCTACCCCCCCGCCCCGATACGACGGTCCCAGCGACTGGCAGACGGATTCCATCCTTCGTTCCCTCTCTGCCGTCGCTCGTAGGATGTACACTGCAGAGGAAGCCCTCGCTTCTATAAAGGCCTCAGATTCCTGGCAAGCAAACGGGCCAGGAAGCAAGAAAAGGCGCAGCGTAGGCGACACTCCCATACCCTCCTCTTCCTCTTCTCAGAAGGATCACATTCCTTCTTCCCCCCTGCAGCCTAGCACGATGATGACCAGACACACAAGTTCCCGCAATGGTTTCTTCTCAAACAGGTCCGACACCACTCCCAGCAGCACCGATGCGTCGGCAGATGTCGATATGTCAGCAGAGGACGCAACGGTGGGCGTCGCCGATGTTGCTCACGCGCCAACGAGACCGATCAGCTCTCGCGTCCAGAATATGTCGCTATCGCTTGACAACATCCCCAGCAACTTCGATCCTTCTAACCTGCAGCGTACGTACTCAAACTCGTCCGTATCGGCACCCTCAACCTCCCATCTTGAGCACATGTCCTGCCCAACATGTGGCAAAGTCATCACGGATTCAATGACGATGAGTCGTATCAACGGTAGTTTCAACGGATCTCAGTCGGGATCACCCCTCGTCGTCCCTCCTGGTCCTCTCGCTGCAGCTGCGTTTGAGAGCGGAATGAGCGCTGTTGAGGAGCTGCGCTTGCTCAAGGCACAAGTTCAGGATGTCGCACGTGTCTGCAACGCCGTCGCTCGGGGCGACTTGTCACAAAAGATCACGGTTCCGGTCCAAGGTGTCGTTATGGTTCAGCTCAAGGACGTTATCAACACTATGGTACTTCCAGAGTGCATAACGAGATAAGCTATCTATACTTACTCGAGAAAACAGGTGGATAAATTGGGTCAATTCGCCAAAGAGGTTACTCGTGTTAGTCAGGAAGTCGGCACGGAAGGGTAAGCCCTAACCGGCATACCTTTTTCGGTCCGTCGTTGAAAACCTCCTTTTAGCAAATTGGGTGGTCAGGCTCTCGTTCTCGACGTTGAAGGCACATGGCGTGAATTGACGGGCGTCGTCAACAAGTTGGCTGCCAATTTGACAAATCAAGTCCGGAGCATCGCCAAGGTCACCAAAGCCGTCGCGTTGGGTGACTTGTCGAAGCAAATCGATGTTGACGCTCGTGGAGAAATCTTGGACTTGAAGAACACTGTCAACGGAATGGTCATTCGTCTCCGGGCATTAGCCGCCGAGGTCACTCGTGTCACACTCGAAGTCGGTTCTCAAGGAAAGTTGGGTGGTCAAGCTTACGTTCCTGATGTCGAGGGTGTCTGGTTTGAATTGGTTCGGAACGTAAGTTGTCGAGGCACTATGAAGCTCCTCGATGTTCATCTTGTCGCAGGTGAATCGGATGTGTTCGAGCTTGACGGATCAAGTGCGATCTATTGCCAAGGTCACGACTGCCGTCGCCAAGGGTGACTTGACTCAGAAGATCGAGATCCAAGTCGAGGGTGAAATGTCGACATTGAAAGGCACTGTCAACTCCATGGTGGACCAACTAAGCGCATTTGCATCAGAGGTCACACGTGTTGCCTTGGAGGTCGGTACGCAGGGTATCTTGGGCGGCCAGGCTCGTGTGGAGGGTGTGCAAGGAACATGGGCAGATTTGACGCGCAATGTCAATGTGAGCCTTCCTGGGTTTGTGGCCATCAAACGCGCTGAATGACACTTTCTTCGTAGAAAATGGCTAGTAATTTGACGGATCAAGTGCGGTCTATCTCGGAGGTTACAAAGGCTGTGGCGCTGGGTGATCTGAGCAAGGTCGTCAACGTCGATGTCCAGGGAGAGATGCTCGATTTGAAGATGACTGTCAACTCCATGGTTGCACAATTGTCGACGCTCGCGAATGAGGTCACCCGTGTATCCTTGGAAGTCGGAACGGAGGGTATTTTGGGAGGTCAGGCCTATGTCCCCGATGTTCAGGGAATGTGGAAGGTTTGTCATTGTCATTGACTAGTGGGCTGTGGCTGACCTACCTCTTCGTGTGAGTAGGTCTTGACGGATAATGTCAACTTGATGGCTATGAATTTGACCAACCAAGTGCGCTCTATTGCTGAAGTTACCAAGGCTGTCGCAGCCGGTGACTTGACGAGGAAGATCGAGGTCGATGTGCGCGGCGAGATCAAGGAGTTGAAGGAAACTGTGAATGGCATGACCGAGAGCCTAAGTTTATTCGCCGACGAAGTCACTCGTGTTGCAAGGGAGGTCGGAACGGAGGGACGATTGGGTGGACAAGCACGCGTGACCAATGTCGGTGGCACCTGGAAGGTGAGTTTATTGCAGTGGATAGAAGGGGTTTTTCCTGAGGGATTCTGGCTGTAGGATCTCACATATAACGTCAATGTCATGGCTGCCAACGTGAGTGATACATTACTCCAGTTCGATTTGGGCTCACGGGGGGTGTTTCAGTTGACGTTGCAAGTCCGAACTATCGCTGTAGCCACCGTACGCCCTTCTTTCATACTTTGAAGGTCAGGCTAAGTCCCCTGTCAGACCGCCGTCGCTCGTGGTGACTTGACGCAACAAATCACTGGTGTCTCGGTCTCTGGAGAGATGTTAAGTTTAGTGAACACCATCAACGACATGATTGCCCAATTGGCTATCTTCGCCAAAGAAGTCAAGAAGGTCGCCTTCGAGGTTGGCACAGAAGGTAAATTAGGTGTTCAAGCCGAGGTGGGCAACGTTCAGGGCATCTGGCAAGAAATTACGTGCGTGGGCATCCTCATTCTCATTAATTTCATTAATGTTGGCTTGCGTTGCAGAATGTCTGTCAATACCATGGCTGGAAACTTGACTACGCAAGTGCGTGGATTTGCCCAGATCTCGGCGGCAGCCATGGACGGCGACTTCACTCGGTTCATCACGGTCGAAGCAAGCGGAGAGATGGATTCATTGAAGACACAGATTAATCAGATGGTCTTCAACTTGCGCGATTCCATCCAAAAGAACACTGCCGCAAGAGAAGCTGCCGAGTTGGCGAACAGGTCCAAATCCGAGTTCTTGGCCAATATGTCCCACGAAATCAGGTATGAAGCATATTGCTAATTTTCGACGTCCGCGGATGGTTGATGCGAACAAAGAACGCCAATGAACGGCATCATTGGCATGACAGAGCTAACGCTCGACTCCGATCTGAACAGATCGCAGAGGGAGAGCTTGTTATTAGTCCACTCGTTAGCGCGCTCGTTGTTACTGATCATTGATGATATATTGGATATCTCCAAGAGTGGGTCCCTCGTCGATGGCTGTTTCCGATCTCACTCATTTTCGCAGTCGAGGCTGGTCGTATGACCATGGAAGCAGTGTCCTATTCCCTTCGTCAGACGGTTTTCGGAATCTTGAAGACTTTGGTCGTCCGCGCATCTCAGAACAATTTGGATCTCACCTATGATGTAGACCCCGACATTCCAGACCAATTGATTGGTGATTCCCTTCGGCTCCGCCAAGTTATCACGAACCTTGTTGGTAATGCCATCAAATTTACACCCTCAAAAGTGACTCGCAAAGGGCACGTCGCTCTTAGCACACGACTGCTGGCGCTGGATGACCAGAGTGTTACCCTGGAGTTCTGTGTTACGGATACGGGCATTGGTATTGCCAAAGACAAGCTCAACCTCATCTTTGATACCTTCTGCCAAGCAGATGGATCTACGACACGTGTATGTATTGATACCCTTTACTCCCCTTTCGTGCGAATGACTTAATCACCGTTTTTTGTTTCACAGGAATATGGTGGAACCGGTCTGGGTCTCTCGATCTCGAAGCGCCTTGTCAACTTGATGCAGGGCAATATGTGGGTCGAGAGTGAAGTTGCGAAAGGCAGCAAGTTCTTCTTCACGATCACGTCCCAAATCAGTCAAAGTCCCATGGAGCATACGTTGCAAAAAATGCTGCCATTCCAAAGGCGGGCGATCATGTTTGTCGATACGCTAGGCGATACCACGGGCGTCGTTCAAAGAATTCAGGAACTTGGTCTAAAAGCATATGTCGTGCATGACATTTCCGAAATCGCGGACAAGGAACGATGCCCTCACTTTGATACGATCGTCGTCGACTCTCTCACGATGGTATGCTGTACCAATTTTCCTTCATGTGCCTGAGTTCCTGACCTCGTGTTGACAGACGGAGAGTATAAGAGAATACGAGCACTTGCGGTACATCCCGATTGTGTTATTGGCACCATCGATGCCCAGGCTCAACCGTGAGTACAGCGCCACTGGGACTATCTCATGCTGACAGTGGGTGCGGTCTTTTCAGTCAAGTGGTGTTTAGACAACAGCATTAGCTCCCAGGTGACCACCCCTGTCATGGCGCAAGACCTTGCATCTGCCTTGATTTCGGCCCTGGAGTCCAATACCGTATCTCCAGTTGCTGCTCCGACTGACATCGTCTTTGACATTCTCCTCGCTGAGGATAACATGGTCAACCAGAAACTAGCCGTGAAGATTCTGGAGAAATATGGCCACTCGGTAGAGATCGCTGAGAACGGTAGCTTGGCTGTGGATGCGTTCAAGAGGCGAGTTCTGCAGAGCAAGCTATTTGATATCATTCTCGTGAGTCTTCTTATTGGTTGATGATCCGTGGGTGCTTCATCCTTTGTATGAGATGGACGTGTCGATGCCGTTCATGGGAGGAATGGAAGCCACAGAGCTCATCCGAGCCTATGAAATGCACAAGGGTCTCCTGCGAACGCCGATCGTCGCGCTCACTGCGCATGCTAGTGCGTCTGGTTTGCATGCTTGCCGATTTTCAAACTGAGGCCTCCTTTTAGTGATTGGCGACCGTGAACGATGCTTGCAGGCAGGCATGGACGATCATATCACGAGTACGTACTCTGGTCATCTTTCAGCGAGAACTTGCTGACTGTTCGTGCTCGAATGCAGAACCGTTACGACGTGGTGACCTCCTGAATTCGATTAATAAACTCGCTGGCGAGCGTGCTCAGATCGCCAAACAACACCATCTGTTGCAAAGACCACCCGCACTCATGGCCTTGCCATAAGGGGCCCACTCTTCAGGCGTCGTTTCTTTCGTGCACTATGTAGCAACCTCTTCGTCCTCGATATCCTACTTACCAGTATCTCGTCTATGTCCTCTTTCTTTCCACTGTAGCATCAACGATATCTCTAACGTCTTCAGAACACATCACCCTTCCAACTTACGCCTGTATCAGCGCCTGTATTAGTTTGCTTTTGACTGACATCTACTGCCACACTTATGTACAGCGCGTGATCATTTTTATTTATTTCTTTTCCCAACGTCTGGTGGTTTATGTTTTTGTGCAGGCATTCGTTGTTCAATCGGTATCCCAGTTGTACTCGGGAAGTTGTTGACGCATGCCCGAGGGATGCAAGTGTCATAGGCATCGGCATTCTCGGTTGGCACACTACGCGTGATATCCGATGCGTCCGCCTTGAATAACAGTTCTTCGGCACACTTCTCGCAGGGACTCAGAGGGACGAGTGGAGATCCGTCGAATGACTATTGATGCGACTTATCGACATTGTCCGTGATGATCGTGTCGCAGGTTGGCAAGGCATATTGGATGACATATGTTGGCGGGGAGGTCCTCCGCCAACATGGCCACATCCATCGATGCGTCGGCGCTGCTGATGGTAGGTTCTGGGTGGCCATGATGAAGTCACGAATGGGGTATTCAGTCAGCACTTTTTCAAACTCCGATGGTCTTACAGACCTCGTCTTCGCCCATCTCGTCCTCGCATGGCCAAAATAAAATAAGCCTCAGTTCGGTCCTCATCAACACGTCGTATCCAACTTACTAGAATCCTCCAGCGCTATCCGAGATGCCAGGGGTGGGTTCGCCCGGGAGGAGGTGGACCTAAAAAGGAAATCTTATATCGGCTCAGTACCGAAATAGATGAGGGACAGGGGACACTCTTTCGTCCTCTCCAACGTCCCATGTCGGTCGGGTCGACTACCAGCACAGAGGCCCAGCCTCTCCTCAGTTCTCCTAAGCCACCGACGTATGTCGATGAACCTATCGAGGGCCAAGCTGTTCGTGCTGCGGGTGGCAGTGATGAGGAGTCCACTGTCGCCAACGGTACGAGCGCTTCGAGGACGAGGTCATGGTCCACGATTGCGTTTCAGAGCGTTATCGTGCTCTTATCGCTCATTGTGGTCGGCCTTTTCGTCAAAGGATTCATCGACGCAGATGACGTGCAGGTGGGGTCTCCCGAATGATACGCTCGCTCGGAATTGCTCATTCGTGGTCGTTTTGTGTGCAAGTTCGACTGGGACAAGGCTCTCATGAGCGCACTCGGTGGTGGGCTCAGTGGTGCCGCGGGTTAGGATATGGATTCAAGTGTTGGACAGGCACTCATGCTTTCTTATCCAGCCATGGTTCTCCAGGTCTTGATCCTCATGGTAAATGCCAGTCACTGCCCACACTCACTGTACTCAGTCGTGCCACACAGCCCTTGCGGACGGTCATGAACTATCAGTATCGCTATGGGACAACGACCAAGGAAGCGACCAGGACGCTCTATGCAGATGGTGGTTGGACAAGGTACTACCAGGGTCTGGTCGCTGCACTCATCCAAGGACCTGTGTCGCGCTTTGGTGATACGGCAGCCAACGCTGGTATTCTTGCTCTTCTACAAAGCAACATCTTTATGAGAAAGCTGCCGACCC
>JBBPKT010000606.1:0-16248 GCA_038089395.1 Pulveroboletus frians | reverse complement strand
TCACATGACCTAGGGGGCAATCATGTAGCCAAGAGCATGCACTATATTTAGTCACACTATGACTAAGCATGATTCCCACACTGTCATGCTATATATCTTAGACAATGAAAATTCACCAAACATTGCAATAGTTTTGGAGGTCACTGTACTATAACATTAATGTCAGCACCCCATTTGTGTTGTGCAGTGGATGGCATGATTTCTTCAGCAATGGCTTCCATTAGCTCAGATGTCCTTGGCTGCCCACAGAAATCGAAGTCTGCTGGAAATGCAACACATCTACACAAATTAGTTAGCATAGGACATAATCACCTGTAGTCTCACAACTATGTCTCACCATCCACACCAATTCTGGATGATCCCAGTGAGAAGAACCTGTTCTGGATAGTCAGCAAGGTAAGGCCCGATACCCAGTATGACCTGGCAGTATCAACGATCAGCACAATGCATCAATTCAGGTGTTGTCATTGTGGGTCTAACTGAAGCAAGGATTGTTGACATTGTGGCATGAAACAGTTGCTTCTTGAAAAGTCGGAACACAGGGTCATCTACATGCTTTTTTGCTGCTTGGAGAAATTGCAACTTAGCCAAGGAAGGACAAGAATATTATGTTGACTTACTCTTAGGAATGGCAAGAAATGCCAATAACTGAACAGCATTCCCATGGGCATGTCTGATATCATTGTGAACATTTCCAATTGACAGGTACACTGGCCAGTATTCCTGCTGACCAGTTCTGACTGTGACAGTTGTTTTGTCACTATCTAGTATAATAGGAACGAACATAGCACTGTGATTACGTTCATCCACAGCAATCTTGTCCTACTCAAGGGCATTAGGCTAACAATTAAAATGGACAAATATGGTGCTCACTGCTTGCATCCATGCCCAATTGCCTGACATCAAATTTCCAAAATGTTGTTCATGGTTCAGGTACATGAAATCCTGGTATGGAATATAATCAATGTGATCATTAAAATCTTTGTTTGACAGGATATTTTGCACAAGTTGCCCAGGTGAACGATAGAAAAAATGAAAACTCTTCATCATCCAGGATGGAATGGACTCTTCTGGGCATGGTCCATCATATCGTAACTTAAAGCTCTGCCAGGCAACATCCCCTAAAGGTGTTGCATCAATGGTAGCATAAAGATCTTTATGATTCACATATGGTGGACAAGATCCCGCTGAACCATCTTGAAGAGACCATGCCCAAAGATCACAAAACTTGTCAATGTTGCCTGCAGACATCTCTGCACCCTTGAAAATAAGCTCAGCAACTTCAAAGCAAAGCTGGTCTTTATATGGATACCAGTCGTTAGGATCCTTTGAAGGAGGTGGTGGGGGAGGTAACTTAGGATCTAGTGGTTGTCCATTCATGTCATATGCTTTACCTGATATAAAGTCACATTGTCAGCTACTGTCCCATACCACCATCTCATCTCACCAGTTAGCTTGTCATGAAAATCCCATATAACACCCAGTTCCAGTTGGGTAGTGGGTTGTAACAGTGCTGAGCCAGTTCGGGAGTGATTCAGAAGTTTGAAAGTGAATCTATGCATAGATGAGTGATGGGATTTCAAACCAGCCTCTGTTTTAAACCATTGGCCACAGTTTGTGTAGGGACATGGGATGCGACAGGCAGCAAATGCCCTCTGGGATGGTTGGGATAAGACATTTGAGGTGACTGTGGTATGAGAGGGCAGGGTTGAAGCTATGCCACTAAGGAGGAAACATAATCTCATGCCATAATACATTCAATTTGTTTGAGTACATTTTTTCTTTCTGCTGCACCACTCACTTGTGAAACTAGCATTCTTGCTGTGGAAAACCCTCCTCATTACTCAATTGTCCTCATGTCTTGACCTGTCACTTGTCTGAAAAATGCCAACCAGCATCCTGGCTTTGTCGTACTTGAAGGAACACAGAAGTGGTGTACTGCAGCACAAAAACAAGCGATGCTGCTGCTGCAGAGCAAGACAGATGCACCAAGGAGGCTGCACGTGAATGTGGTATTCAACAACTGGCTAGTATTATGGATCAGTTGGTGCATAAGGAACAGAACCTTCAAACCCAAGCTCCATGCCCATGCTCACGTGTCCTCTTGAAGATCACTGCACCACCCGACAAACCCTCATAGCATGATGGGGGTAGCCAGATCCTTGTTCCCACATTTTTTGAAGGCAACCAAGCAATAGGTCCTGGATCACTTGAGGGAGAAGTGGAGGAGTTAGAAAAGGACAATGATATGGAAGAGGAAGAAACCTAGCTCACAGAAGATCACACACAAGGTGCATGTTTAGTCAGATGTGTATATGAAACTTATCTCACCCACATCTGTGGTCCCTAGAGGGCAGTTATGATGATACTGGCAATTAGTTGGGTCCTACCGACTGTGGGAGCTTGACTTGCCTGAAGTGAAAACCTGCAATTCTAGTAACACCAGTGTAAGTACTCCCTTTATTTCTGCAATGGACCTTTTATTAACTGAAACTGTTCTCTGCTATTGGGATTTCCTTGATGAATTATATTAAAAAAGTCAAAATACTGTGAATGAGGGTTTTACTGGTATTAGAGGGGTGAAGGATTGGGCTGAAAAACTTGCCTCTGCCAAGTCAGTCCCAAGTCTTTTATCTCAGCATTCTTGTCCTAGTCAGCATACAAGGTCTTTATCTGGCACCACTGTGAGCTCACATGGCAATCCAAGGGGTCGGCATGTCACCTCTGCAAGCATACATATGCTCAAGCACACACCCATCTACCCCATCTAGCAGTGTGAATGCAGAACCGTGGGTCCCAACATCCTATATTGAGGGTCTTGATGGAGAGAGCATCATACAAACATCCAATCCCCCTGCCAGGGTATAGCCCAGGACACACCACAACCTAACTCAGATAAGTTTAATTGCTATGCTGTCTGAATCAATACTTATCTAATCAGGCAGTCACTGAAATTATGAGCAAGTCAGAAATCAACGAGGAAGAAGAATTGGTCTATGTGCCACCAACAGCTGTGAAGAAGCCAAAGTCCATCAATGAGAATAAGGTGCACTATAATTTCCCAACTCCCCATTTCTTTTCATTAAACATTACTAGCTGTTAGCTTAAGATCCCCTGCCCTCAAAGCAAGCTCGGATTTCAGTGCCACAGTGCATGGGCAGCAGTGCTCATAACAAGTATATCAATAATGATCTTCTACTTGGTGTGACAACTGAAAACAGGTGGCAACGTGTTTTCATCTCAACCCTCACCAATCTCATTGGAACCTACAAGAATCTATGGACCATCCCAGATAATACATATCTACTTGGAGACCCTGCAGAGGGTCTGGGATGTGACATACAGGAGCCATTCTGCACTCCATCAATCCTGGGGGACCAGTCTATTGCATTGTAAGTGCAAGTTTCCCATGATATCTATTTTGTGGTTGCTAATAGGGCACTTACCACAGTCAAAGCAAGCGCTCACCAGTTAGTGAGCTGGGTTTGCCTCTGTGGCTATTTTTGTTATCACAAGCTTCTTTGCTGGTGACATAGATTTTGAGCACCATGAAAGCTGCATAGAATTTGCAGAAGCGATGCTGAAAAACCATCACTTTTTATTTAGTGATAACAAGGGACTTGATTCCAAGGTATGTTTCTATCCTTATTTTGTTAGTTGGGTGACCCGTTGGGCCCTGTGTTCTATGTTACTTACATTAAAAAGACATGGACAGGCCTTTGGTGGTCTCCATTTGTCCTCCAGACATTTGTGCACCATTTCAACTACATTCAAGATTGCACTGATATTGTTGGCTTACCATTTGAGCAAAGTGGGCCATGAGGTGCACTAGTGCTTGCATGTGCAGCGGTGAGTTTTTTTTCTTCCCTTTCCACTGCTTCTAATATTAGATCTCTTTAGGTTGCTCGTGTTCTCACTTTAGTTATAAATGAGCAGGTAATGTTGTAGGAGCCAGCAGTCTCCTATGGTTGCATACCACCTTTTTCAGCTTGGCCAAGTGTTCATCAAGCCCCCTGCCCATGTCTCATGTCTGTCCATATTATCCTGAGGTCAGTTTGTTCCTTTGTTCCTTTTTCCTTTCATCCGTCTGCACATCTGGTCCTAGGTCGCTGTGGATCTGTGGATCTGGTCCAGTTCCATTCACTTGATTGTCAGTGTTTACTTATTGTTCACCAGTTCTGTCGTATTTTGTCTCTCGTTTTGATATGGACTGCATCAGTTAGTTTTCCTTTGTGTTTTGATACCTAGTATCAAGTGTCCCTTCATAGGGCCTCAACTGTTGTCATAAATACAAAGTCTCGGGAATGCCCAGACTATAAAGATTCTGTATCAGGATTGTAATGCTTATCAATCTTACACCCGGTTGGTCATTATCTTGGTCGGGAATCACCCCTGTCATCATCGTCATCGTCATCATTGTTCAGGTAGTCATCGTCATCATCCCGAGTCCTTGTCCTTGATCTGCTGTTGGTATCTGGCCCTCATCCTTGGCTGGGTTATTCATTACATAATGCATAGTTGTCTGGATTGTATTCCTTTCACTCTTGCATGCTGAGATCAGTTGTAGCTAATCCTCGCTCGCTGACATCCCTACAGAGAACCCCTTGGGACAAGTACAACTTGCCTACTCACATACACCCCACACACAATCACTGTTTTACAATATTCATGACCATGGAATCAGTGAATGCATGGTCTGCTTCTATTCCAAAGGGGGCACAGTATGAATTCAACAAAGGAGTCTGAGGTGCAACCACCCTCCACTATCTCACACCAATCCAAAACTGTCTGAAGAGCAATTCCAGATGATTGTTGATGATTCTCAGAAGTATGTCAAGTCTGCATGAACTTCCTGTTGGGCACTTGATTCCTCTAACAATGATGACGAGAACCTTTTTGTGTTCCGCTGACCACAAGTGAGTAATGGTGTTTCATGTCTTATATGTACACTACTAATAATTCCCCTAGAGAAGTGCCACTTATCTCAATCTGCTTGCTGTGGTTTTTTTTTATTCATTCAATTCATCATTTGCTACCCTTCTCCATTCTTCCAATTGTGTCTGCACATTATTAATCGAGTTCTGTATCTACCATTCTATTACTGGAATACACAATCAATACTTTTTGTCTGGTCATTATATGGGAGTACAATGAGATGGCCAAGTTTGAAATAGGATTAAGGTCTGGAGACTAAGCTGGCCATACCATCTGTTACGCTTGATCCCAAAGGGTCAAGCGTGGACTTGGTAAGATCCTAAGATACTGAGGCAAGGGGGTACCCTACAGACGATAGGGTCAAGGATTCGTCCTAGTGGAGGCCAGACGGTTGACTACCCATTGAAGCGGGTGGACCAAGGACAATCCCTTGTGATCGGGATGGGATGCAGGCAAGAGCTAAAGCACTCACTCAGGTGTAGAGCGGAGACACAAGAAAAGGAATAGGATGTTATAATCCAAGTAGGTCTAAGCTGAGGTTACAGGAAGACTACTTGGGGTTTATATACAAAGATGAGGAGACGTTGAGTAAGTGTATGGAACATGAAAGAACATGAAGGAATAATCGGCTGACTGATCATTGAGTCAGCAAGCCAATGGCAGAAATACAGCAATGAGTAATCGGAGAATATTCTAGAAAGTGAAGGAAGGAACAGGCATATGATCGGGAGAGCTACGAGCTTAGCGTAAAGAGAGCTAAGCAAGGAGAGATAGGTCCAAAAGAAAAGAGTGAAACAACAAATTGTAACATTACCCCCTGTTTAGGGTGTTAAGTCTTCAACGAAAACTAGAAATCTCCGTAAGAGGGGCCCGGAGAGCCCGTGATATTTCCCCACCCAGTCTCATCGATAACGTCATTGAGGTCGGCCGAAGCAGGGGACGGTGCCCTAGGCGCAGGGATGGGGGTTGGTCGTGACGTTCGTTTACAGCAGCGGTTGTAGTGGGAAGCTGGTGGCACAGGGGCATGGAATGAAGATGAGGACGGGGAGTGACGGGAACGACTGGAGGAGGCAGAAGATGAAGATGAAGACGGTGGGGGTGAGCAATGGGAACGGAGCGAGGGCCTTTCTGGGCAGAGATATTGGGGATGGTGAGGTTTCCAGACCTTACAGATGGGACATATGTAGTGGATGCACTCGGCTTGCCAGTGTCCGAGACAGTGACAGTAGTGGCACGTTTGGTCATAGAGCGGGTGGTCCTTGGGGAGGGGAAATAGCTCGTCCTTCCAAAACTCAAATTCCTCCCATGGGCTTCGTCCATTGGGGCTAGTGGTCACTGCGTCATCAGGGTCCATATGACCACGTGGGATAAAAGGGATGTATTCCCCTTGTTCTTCTTTTCGTGCACGTAAGGAGGCATAGGCGACGTCCGCCATATACCCATCTAACTCCTCTAGCCAATCCCCCAGGTCGAGCTGGTAAGCAAGATCTCCTAGCGCCGCCATTCCCAGGTCGCGGGTGGAGAATAGGAGTGACCGCTGCATGGTATATTCGGGTAGGCGAAGTCCTTCTGCGACAGCAGAGATACGGGTGATCTGGCGGTAGGCCTGAGTGAGGAACATGAGAGGGGAGCCAGGCTGGAGGAAGCGGTCAATGGGTAGGGCAATACGAGAGTTCGTGAGGTGGACACGAAGAACGTGTTGATATTCCTCATCCGGGTATCCTTCTCGGAAACAGTGTGCATGAAATGGGAGGTCGGGCTCCATGGGGAAGGTCTCTTCCCTGGTGCGATCAGGGGTGATACATCCAGTGGGGTCTCCCCAGCTGAAGGAGACGATGCGATCTCCTCGACCAGGTAAGGGGTGGGGAGTGTCGATGTGGCAGGGAGCATCTACTGGGGCGGCAAAGTATGAATCACCGGAAGTCGTGGAGTGGGGGGATGATGGGGTCACCAATGACTCGGTGGAGAGACTACTGGGAAATGTATCAATAGCAACGTCAGGTGGAAGAAGTAGTGGAATAGCAGACTCAACGTCCTCAGCAGGGGGCAGAGGTGGTGCCATCCGCTGATCATCAGGCGGAGGACTCTGGCTAAGTCGTCAGGTGATAACTCCCTAAGGGACGAGGGGGGATGTGACATGGGGGCGAGAGAAAGTAGGGCTGGTGGTCATGGTATGGATGGCTTTGACTGAGATAGAGGGGTGAGACTGAGGGAAGACCTTGGGGTGGAGGCATTGAGGATGGCCTTGGCATTAGTCAGATCGGATTCGTGTTGCCAAGAATCTTCGTCAGTGGAGTAACCCTTCCACCTAATTAGGAATTGCTGATGGGTCAGGGATTCCTTATGACGTATGATCTTCTTGACTTCGTACTCTTCTTCGCCTTCTATTAACTCCGGAGGTGGAGCCAGGTAATTCGGGCCATGGACGTCATTTTCACGATAGGACGATAAGAGAGAAGCATGGAACACGGGGTGGATTTTCCAGGTCTTGGGGAGGTGGAGACGGTAGGAGATGGGAGATAAGACTTTGGTGATTATGAAAGGTCCTTCTCGTTTGGGTGTGAATTTGGGGGATGTGACAGAACGTTTCAGGTTTCGTGCTTCTAGCCAGACTTTATCTCCGCACTTCCAAGGGGTGAACCCACAGGTGTTCCGTGATTTCATGACTTGGCGTGCGAGTTCGTGGGATACCAAGGCTTCATCACGGAAGCGGGAGAGCATGTCTAGTCTGGTTTTGATAGCAGGTAGCGGAGTTTCCATGATGATCATGGGTAACAGTTTGGGTTCATATCCCATCATGAGGAAGAATGGGGATTGGTTGGTGACAGAGTGAGGACAGTGGTTGTGTGCAAATTCAGCCATGGGGATGTGATCTGCCCATTCGGTGGGGTTCTGGTGGCAGAATAGACGGAGGTAGGTTTCGATTTCCTGGTTTACTCATTCGGTTTCACCGTCGGTTTGTGGGTGGTAAGCGGTGGAGAGGGCAAGTTGGTATCCGATGAGTTTTGCTAGGGATTTGGCGAATTCTGAGGCAAACTGTGGGCCACGGTCTGAGATGATTTTGTCATAGAGCCCGAACTGAGTGTATACTTTGTGGAAGAAGAGGTGGGCGATTCCTTCCACTGTGACGGTTTTTCGAGTAGGGCATAAAATTACCCCCTTTGTAAGCCCATGGTCAACCACAACCAAGAGACTATCAAAGTCAGACGACTCCGGAAGATCGGTGATAAGATCACAGGAGATCTGCTGGAAGGGGCGAGTACAGGAGGAGGAAATGGGGGTGAGAGGGGCGACCGTAGGGTGTGTATTGGCCTTCATCTGTTGGCAAGGTCCACATCCTTCAATGAAACGACGGACGAAGGAAGCCAACCCGGGCCACCAGTAGTCACGGGAGACGAGTTGACGAGTCTTAAGGTAGCCGGGGTGGCCAGCAGAGGGGTGGTCATGGGCGCGGGAGACGACCTTGTGGCGGAGGGCGTCGGGCACATAAACACAGTTCTGGTAGGTAAGGATGCCGGCATCGTAGGACCAGTCAGACAGACGGGAGCGGAATTTAGAGGTGACCGACCCCTCGAGCGTGTGGAGAGCGTCCGTAATGACAGGGTCAGAAGCGGAGGAAGTGGTGACTTTTGCAGCAAGATCAGTGTCAATAATCTTGACAAAAAGATCATCGGGGAGGAGAACGATGTCTTTGTTGTCGGAGTTGTCGGAGGACACAAAGTCTGGCCAGCGAGACAATGCGTCAGGGGCAGAGAGAGCGGAACCAGGAACATGGGTGAATTTGAGGTCGAAGTCGGCAAGGTCCAGGAGCCAGCGGGCTTGCCGACAATTGAGCTTGTGAGGTTCCCGGAAATAGGTGAGGTTCTTATGGTCGGTGAGGACAGAGACCACAAAGGGAGAGCCGTGGAGATGGTGGCACCACACCTTGAGGGCCCGGATGACAGCGAGAAGCTCGCAGTCATAGATGTCATAATTACGTTCAGCAGAACAAAAGGATTGGGAAAGGTAGGCGCATGGCCGGAGGTCACCATTACCATCGGGTTGGAGGAGGACGCCGCTGGTTGCCCACTTCGACGCGTCAGTGGTGATAGAGAAAGGTTTAGCGGGGTCGGGAAGGAGTAGTACGGGTGCAGAGGTGAACATCGTTTTTAAAGAGGTGAAGGCATCAGCACAGGCCGGGGACCATTCCCAGGGGTGGTCCTTCTTGGTGAGGTCAAGAAGGGGGCGGGCAATGGTGGAGTAGTTTGGGATGAAATGTCGGTAGAAGTTGGCAAAGCCAAGGAAGGATCGGACGTCCTTAACTTTCAAGGGGTTTGGCCAATCAGCGATCCCAGCGAGTTTAATGGGGTCTATAGCGAGTTCCCCAGGTCGGACCACCATGCCGAGATATTCAACCTCAGCAGTGGCGAAGTCGCACTTTTCTAGTTTAAGGTGTAGGTCGAGTTCGGTCATTCGCTGGAGGACACGGCAAGTGCGTTCAACGTGGGTTTTCTCATCGGGTGAGAAAATGAGAAGATTGTCCATGTAGATGACAAGCCATCCCTCGGCGATGAGGTCGTGGAAGGAGTCATTCATGAAGCGTTGGAAGGTGGCAGGGGAGTTTGTTAGGCCAAAGAACATGATGGTAGGTTCGAAAAGGCCCTTATGAGTGAGGAAGGCAGCCTTCCAGCAGTCTGATTCCCTGATCCTGACATTGTTGTATCCCCATCAGACATCGAACTTGGTGAATACCTTGGCTCCTTGGAGTTGTTTGACGAGGTCGGAAATAAGGGGGAGAGGATAAGTGTCACGAATTGTGTGTTTGTTGAGGTATCGGTAGTCTTGGCAGGGACGTAGCTTCCCATCCTTCTTCCCAACAAAGAAGAAGGGGGATGACTGAGGGGATTTTGAAGGGCGAATCTTTCCTGCAAGGAGATTTTCTTCGAGGAAGTCTTCTGTTGCTTTCTTTTTGGCTTCGGTGAGGGAATAGAGTTTTGCCGACCATGGTTTGAATGTTTCATCGAGTTTGATGGGGTGGTCATAAGGACGGGAGGGGGGAAGGTGGTCGGCAGACTCTTTAGAGAATACGGATGCGAAGTCGGCGAATTCGGGGGGAAGGCGTACTTCCTTCTTTGTGGCGAGGGCTTCAATGGCAAGGTCTGTTGCCGTGGTTAGGCGTTTGATGATTACCTTGTCTTCCCAAGCTTTCCATTCTTTGTACGTAAGCCATCTGTGTCCTCCCCAGTCTTGGAGGTAGTCGAACAGTGCACTGCTCCTGTCCTGCTCAACACGGACGTGGCGGATTTGGACGGGGTCCGGGATGTTTGCAACCTTGGCTGCATGTTCTATGAGCCATTTGGTTTCTGTGGGTGATTCCATGGTGGGAGGTAGGGCGTCTGAGATGGGGAGAAGGAGGGTGGAAGTGGACCAATCAATGAGGGGATTGGCATTTCTTAGCCAGGGCATCCCAAGGATAAAGGGGTCGTCTCCACAGTGCATTACGTGAAAGGTTTCAGAGTAGGAGAGGTCCTCGATGGAGAAGGGTAAGGTGACAGAGAATTTGATTGGTCCTCCTTTGTTTGGGGTGTCATCTGCATTCCAAACCTGGATGGGTTTCGGAAGGTGAGTAAGCAGGATGTGGTGTTTTTTAACAAAAGCCCAATCTATGCAAGATCAGGTGGCTCTGGAGTCGACAAGGGCACGGGTTTTGATGGCTTTCTGACCAGTAGCAAAGGAAAAGGGGATTCATATAGCACGAGGGTCTTTAGCTACTAGTACACGGTGATTAGAGGAGGAAACGTGCGTCAAGGGCATTCCTCCTTTTAAAAACCCTTTCCCCATCCAGAGAAGGTTACCCTCTTGACAGTTTCTTCAGGGAGGTCTTCCTCATCTTCATCGTCAGGTACGGGTTCGAGTTTAGGGAGTGGCGAGGTTTCAGCAACTTTCTTAACCGAGGTCTTCTTCTTCCCTTGGTTTGGGAAGGTGGGGCAGGCGTTGGACATATGTCCGGGTTGGTGACAGCGGAAGCAGAGCTTCATTGTCATACATCGTTTTCGCTCTTCAGAGGTTAGCTTGCCAATTCTGACGACATCTACATCCATGGCATCTGGATCCTTTGCGGAGGTGGTAGAAGATGCAGCAGGTCGGAAGTAGTGATACGTTCCCTTCCGCTTATAGGCGTCGGCTCGCTCCCACTGGATAACGAAGTGAACAGCTTTCTTATACCATTCATCGATGGTAACTGGTGGGGTGTCCATAGAGAAGATACGTTGACGGAGGGGGTCCGGTATTCCAGCAGCGAAGAAGTTGGTAAGGATAATGTCATCATCAATAGTGCTGAGAGAGACTTGGTTTTTGAACTCGGTGATATACCCATTGATGTCGGAAAGTTTTGAGATGTGGGTATCCTGCATCCATCTAACTGCTTTCGTGATGGTATCCTTGTGTTGGAAGGTTTCCTTAAAACTTTTCAGGAAATCCTTGTACATTCCAAATCCAGTGGTGGGGTCAGCAATTTTCTGAGTTCGAAAGGTATTGGCCCAGGTAGCTGCAGACCCGCTTCTCATGAATGAAAGGGTGAACGCAATTCTTTTTGCATCAGTGTTGTAGAGATCCTCATTTGTGAGGAGATAGAATCGAACAGAGTTAAGCCATGGGATGGCTTTTTCATAGGAGCCGTCGAAGTCATCTGGTTTCCCAAGACGGAGTTCAGTTGGTTTGGTGGTCATTGGTGGGGCGGGTGACGGCGGGGGATTTCGTATTGGAGGTTGGATTCGAGCAGTTTTTGCTTGATGCTGAGTATCAGCGAGAAGTCTAGGGAGTGTGTGATGGGTGGCGATAGGGGTGGGCGACGGTGGAGTTGGTTCTCTGGGGATTGATACTCCTTCTGAGAATAGGGTAGCGAGGGTCTGATCTTCATGTTGTTCTTGGGGGGAAGTAACGTGGAGGTCTGGTGATGATGGAGATTGTTCTTCCTCAGAGGACTGGGGTTCCGGTTCAGAATCGACGGGTGGTCATTCTCTGGTAGGTCCGAAGATCCTATCAGCAAGGCTAGGGGGGTTTCGTCGAGATATGGTGGCAGTTTAGGCGGTGCTAACCGCAGCAGGAGAGCTTAGACCTTTTGTTACGCTTGATCCTGAAAGGTCGAGCGCTGACTTGGTAAGATCCTAAGATACTGAGGCAAGGGGGTACCCTACAGATGATAGGGTCAAGGATTCGTCCTGGTGGAGGCCAGATGGTTGACTACCCGTTGAAGCGGGTGGACCAAGGACAATCCCTTGTGATCGGGATGGGACGCAGGCAAGAGCTAAAGCGCTCACTCAGGTGTAGAGCGGAGACACAAGGAAAGGAATAGGATGTTATAATCCAAGTAGGTCTAAGCTGAGGTTACAGGAAAACTACTTGGGGTTTATATACAAAGATGAGAAGACACTGAGTAAGCGTATGGAACATGAAAGAACATGAAGGAATAATCGGCTGACTGATCATTGAGTCAGCGAGCCAATGGCAGAAATACAGCAATGAGTAATCAGAGAATATTCTAGAAAGCAAAGGAAGGAACAGGCATATGATTGGGAGAACTACGAGCTTAGCGTAAAGAGAGCTAAGTGAGGAGAGATAGGTCCAAAAGAAAAGAGTGAAACAACAAATCGTAACAACATGAGCTTCTCTATGGGTGAAAATCCAACATAGGAAACCTACCTGAATGGGGTTGCTGCATCTGGGTTCATGATGTGAATGGTTTAAAACTTGATGACCATGCTTGGGAGGGGTGTTAGGTGGGTTTTGACACTGAGAGCATAGCTCATCAGATGTGGCTTTGTGACAGAAATCATGTCACTATCGAGTGCAACATGACATTCAAATATGATGTTGGCCCGATCCTGAGTTGTGCCATGGAATCCATTCACATGGACAGGCGATCCAATGACAAGGTAGTTAGCTCATTGTCTGCTGATCATAACAGGCCCAATGCATCTGATTCTGAAGGCCTGCTGCCTACCCTGACCTTTTGACCTCCTTTCCCTGCTCCTGTGGATCCTGAACCTGCGCTGTCACTTTGTCGTTTGACTCAATAGCAAACTGAATCACCCTACATCTGCATATTGCGTGAGCATTCAGGAACACACAATGGATGGTTGGGTGGGCTTACCTTCCCCCATGGTGTGCTTGGTGTTGAGCCTGCTGTTATGAGTGACCTTCCTGCATCTGAATGTGGTCCTGGGATTGGTAGCAATGAGGTTGAGGGGGAGAGCACTGGTGGTGAGGGAAATGGGCACATAGCAACGATGTGGGATGACAAACACACTGCTTATGCAATGTTAGCTAAAACAGGAATGGAAGAAGTGTTGGAACTGCTTACCTTAGATGAGACATGGTCGCAGCCTGATTGGCCACATTGGGACAAGGCTGTATGAGCAGAGATGAACAGCCTTGAGGCCACATGCACCTGGGATGTTGTTGACCAGCCACCAAAGGGTATGAACATGGTTGACTGCAAGTGGATTTTCTACATCAAGAAGAACGTGGCCAGCAAAATCGATAAATATATAAGGCCCAACTGGTCGTGCACAGATTCACTCAAGTCCATGGTGTCAACTACAGTTAACTTTCTCATAACATATGTGGCAGTACCATACATTTCTCGTAATGTATAGACTTTTAGGAGCTTCCATGGTAGGATGCAGGTAAATATACAATCTATGTGAAACATATAATGTATTGACTGAGAGTGCTAAATATATAGTATGAGGTCATCTTTTTGCAGGCTTGAGACTAGATCAGGAGTGATTCAGACTATGATGACCCTGGCCTAACTCACAAATTACTGTTTGGGGATCATTAAGAATAAAAATTTATCACTAACTCTGCCAAGTCAAAGCCTTCCTGCCTCCATGGAAATTATTCCAAAGCATCAGCCCCAATCAAAGCCACCTACATACAAACCAAAGCTGAAAAATGCATCTCCAAATGGCCCAGATCCTGCTAGCAGTGCAATAGCTCTAGAGAAGAAACCATGCCAGAATCTTACCACGTTTGACTGGCTAACAGTTTTTGCATACATTGACAGGCACCCAGATGAAATACAGGTAAACATAGTCAGATTATTTGGAACCTGTACCAATGGTGCACTTCTCTTCACACAGGCAACTCTCTCACGGAGGCTCAAGGACCATGAGCTCATTGAAAGCCATGCACAATCAAACCCAACTGCATTATCATCTAAGCAACCATGAATTGTTACTTGGCCTGATGTGGAGGAGGCCCTTATTTTGTGGATTCAAAGTATGGAGCTGAAAGGTGAAACTGTAAATGGGCCAATGCTTCATGAGAAATATCAGCAGCTTGAAAAATGGATGAATATCTCACAAGAGGAGTGGTTGAAAGGAGAGGGTTGGATCCCCTCTTTTTGCAGGACTTATAACATTAAGGAGCATTGACGACATGGAGAGGCAGGCTCAGTCAACTTGGAGGCAGTAAAAGTAGAGAAAGAACAGGTTTCAAAGCTCCTGTCAACATTTCCAATGAAAGACAGGTTTAACTTTGACAAGTCAAGCCTATTTACAATGTAAGAAATGATTATCTTTTGGAAGAAACATGCTCATCTTTTTATTCAGGGCACCACCTGATTGAGGGCTTGCAACGAAACAGATGAGTGGAAAGAAGAAAGAGAAATTCCGCTTAATGCTGGGATTTGCAACAAATGCAGATGGAAGTGAGAAGTTGCCACTGCTATTTATTGGCTATGCACAGAAGCCACACTGCTTTGATGGGAAAACTCCACAGAGCGCTGGGTTTAACTATTGGGATAATAAGAAGGCTTGGATGATGAGTGAACTGTTTGAAGAGTAAGAATGTCATGACTCTTTGATGTTGAGCTAATATACAAATCAAACAGATGGGTTAAAGCACTTGACATAAAATGGGAAATGAGCGATGATACATATGCCTCCTTATCGATAATTCCTCAGGCCACAAGATTTCATTCTCTCCTCGCCATGTTCAGATCATCTTCTTCAAACCAAATCTCACCTCATTTATTCAACCCCTTGATACAGGCATCATTCAATGCTTCAAAGCCCATTATTGCCACCAATTCTGTTGTTGAGCAGTTGAACTGGATGAGGCTGGCAAAAGAAACATATGGAAGATCTCACTTCATGAGGCAATGCTGATGGCAACTAGAGCTTGGTCCAGTGTCATGTCAACAACCATCCAACAGTGCTGGAGACATACTGAAATTCAGGAAGACACTGGACCATTATCACACCCAGCTCACGCTAATCCTGGAGCATGGGCTATCATTCAAGAATTCATAACAAGTGACACTACCCTTCCACTTGCTAAGGCTGCATTGCAACAGCACCTTGGCAATCACTATGTTGCTTCAGACTGGAGTCTTGCCCTTAAAGCAGTTATGGACATGGAGGGCAATGCTACAAGAGCTAGTGAAGCGGTCGAGAGACTTGCATTGGCAGCATGCCAGCGATCCAGCCTTGTTTTCAAGTTGAGGTTTCAAAAACCATCACAGCTTGAAGTGCTTGAAGAAGACCTAAAGAACTCCATGAATATTCTTAAAGACAAAAATTGAATCTTTGGAAAGTCACTTTCAGTCAATGAGTTCCTTGATCCCATTGAGGAACAAGAAAACCTTGATATTGCAGCAGAGATGTTTGAGGACGATGATGCCATCATCACAGAAGTGTGTTAGTGAGAAGCAGTCCAAAACAGTGATGTTATGGAAGTGGATTCAGCCAGTAGTGATGAGGAGAGTTCTAATGAGGATGGTGCAAGGCCCATGGCGACTTCTGAGCTAATCGCACTTACTTAGCAGCTCAAGACAGAATACATCTCACAAGTAGCTGTGGATTCATCCCCTGAATTTCTTCATCATCTTCATATGTTCCAGGCTAAGCTTCATTGTGACCAATTGCAAAATACAAAGCAGACAACATTGGGTAGTCATGGTTTTGTTAAATTAGCATAGTTACTTAGTTCCTAGCAACTTTTCACCATCGTATAAATCTCATAGCATATTGGGTTGAGATCACTCCCAACTGTATACGTTATGAGAAAGTTGACTGTATTATGAAACCTACGCCCCTGTTGCCTGTCTCACATCCCTCTATCTCATCCTTGCTATAGCTGCCCGATATGACTAGGACATCAATGTCTTCAACTTCCAGAGTGCCTTTCTCAATGGAAAATTGGACAACAATGAGATGATTACCTCCTAGTTTTGACAAGCTTGGTCATGATGTAGTTGCCAGGCTCCAAGTCAGCGTGTATGCATCAAAGCAGGATGCACTCAAGTGGTACAAATGTTTGCGTGCT